>JAQFYB010002587.1:0-23648 GCA_034694085.1 Pogonognathellus longicornis
CCTTCATAGTAAAGGGCCCACTTATGCTCAAAATGGTGATTTTGAACCAGGGCCCACTGAACCCAGGATAGCCACTGTTATCAATTATTATAATTGTCTTCTCTTTATTAGCACACTACCCTTCCTGCACCACCTTACACAATTGTAGGGCTTTTTTTAGAGTGCCTCATTGCGTACTCTGCGATATGTGTGCCAGTCGTCTTACCGTCATTTGCTTATAAATGCCCAGTAGTCAACACGCACATATCCCCTTTTATATCACAAAAAAACCTTTTATCTTCTTACCTCTTTTCTACAACTATACATCGATGCATTCACATTGGTACATTAAGGGCATTTCACTAGTATACGTATTTTTGCCGTATTAATAGAATTGTATTATCCATTTAATTAACTTATTAGTACAACAAATGTTCCATGTATCTGGAATCATTTTCAGTGTCATCGATTTGATTTTAATCGGCGTCGAATTCTTTCAACGAACTACTATACTTTTTGTAATATGACTCTCCTTCTGCTATTCCATCATATTTTGATTTCGACATCTTCAGACCTTATTTCTTAGCTTTGAAACGCAAGGGAGTCACGAAGGTGCATGAATGTTTCAAGGCAAAATTATAGCCATCTCCATACAAGTAACTGAAATTACAAATAATAAAATATTTTCACCCAGTTTCGCAAACTAATTAAATTTATTTATAACTAATGGACGGTCCATCAAAGATGGGCTGAATTATTAAGTGAAGGAGCCACTTCTTAGCAATGAAAGACAGGAAAGCGGATGATACATGGGAAAGAGCCTAGGAGAAACGTTAGTTTGTGAGACAGACAAACAGACACAAATTGTGTCTGTTTGTCTGTCTATTTGTGTATCCGTGCGTGTGCAATATAACTCAAGAACGTATGAATCAAATTGGACCAAACTTCAAGGGTTTCAACAAATGAGGTCAATCGTTCACATCCTTCATGACCTAGGTCACAGATAAGGTCACAGAAAATTTTCTAACAGGGTTTTCGTGCATCGTAACTCAAGAACAGGTGGACCAAATTGGTTCAAACTTCCTATAAGTTGTCAGGGTGGTATCAGCAAACATGTCAACAATTAAAACAACAATAGGGAAAAACAAGGGCATATACCGGGTGGGGGGGCAATTGGCTCAAGAGCAAGACTAATCACGACTGTGTGTCAAGAGCAACAAAATTGAGCTAGGTATACAATTGCGAAGTAGTTGGTGTGACAGATCCTACCATATGCATCCTCGATATGAGACAAGTGTGGATCAACCTAAACAGACTGACAATATATACGATGCACGAAATAAAATCATCAGTGATCTTTCCGTAAATCAGCCTCTTATTTTGTCTCACAATCCTACTACTAAATGTAGCTTTCCAGAACATTTGGGGTCTTATATGTAAACATAATTAACTTTACAAGATACAAAGACTTAAAGCTTTGTCCCGTAAATATATATATAGATACTCAGGATGAGATGCAATTGAGATTTAAAAAATACTTTCAGGCAACTAATTTTAACCAATATTTTACACCAGATTGAGATTTGACTGCCTTCTTTTCTCATTTAATAATCAATCTCAAGCTCTAGATAATATGGAAATAAGCCACAAATGTGCGTCTGTTGATTATCTGGGCTATTACAGGGTTCATAACGTCATAATTACATGATAACTGCAAAATTAAACTCTACTCAAAGTTTTATTGAATATATGAAATTATTTCACTGCTCTGCAATATGAATTATAATACATCATTCCATTCTCCTTTTTCTGTATAGATCATGTAAGTATAATGTCAAATAAAACTAATTGTTAGTTTAGGCACTCGATCGAATGCTATTGTCTATGGAGGTGAGTTCAAATGATATATTTAGAATTATATGGTGTTGCAGTTAGTTAAATATCTGCATGGCACAATAAATAAATATGTATTTCATTACAGAGAATAGGGTGAGTGCACATAGTACCTATTTTCCGCATTACTACGTCATTTTTGATAGGAACGGAAAAAGAGAAATGGTGAGTGCATTTATTTTCTACTCACCACTGAAATACTTTGCATTATTAAAAGTAATTGCGTTAGTGAGAGGAGAGTTCATTGAAATGGTTATTTTCGTGGTGGTGTAAATACCAGGAGCTAAGGAGACGGGAAATGGATGGTTCTCATGAATAAATGGAGAACATTGTTTCTATAAGGAATGTGTTGAGGAGGCCTGGCTTTTAGTGGAATGATTTTCGGGCAACATTCCTCCATTTCTCAAGTTTAGACCAGCAGAGGGAAAAATGTTTTGGCTTTCCTGGTCCAACCAACAGCTAAAGCACATAGTCCAATCCATTTCAGAGTGTTTTAAGACAGAACTGGCAGGTCAGGTCGAATGTATCCATTGAAAATGGCAATTACTTGGAAAGTTCCCTATTTGGATGTTGATGATGACACTATATGGGTTCATACACATCCAACGGCTGCCATCCAACAAAAATTACACAAACAGCCCATTTCATCCCAGACAATGGTTTTAGTTTTAGTGTGCTAGAATGAATAGTCGGTTACTCATGAGAAATTCTCATTCTGATCGGTCATCGTCTGTTCATATGAATTCGTTTTCTACAGATTTTGGTTTTGTACTTTATACCATTAATCTCATTTTTACTATTATAATAAGCTTTCTCCGTGATTTAAAATTAATCAAATTATATACTGTTTAATTTCAATTGTACTTTCACTTGTACTAAGATAATCTATATAATCCATTCTTGGTTCAAGAGCTGCTTACTCAATCTATAATTTTTCAGGAGATATCCAAAACTAAAGGTTCAAGCTAAGAAATGATGATAATATTTGCATGATTCTATATCTGTATACAGTAACAAACTTTCAACATTCAGTGTTATGGATATTAGACAGTCAAGTTGTTTTCTTCAATATTCTCTCTCTTTAGTTCAATTACTTCATTTTGTTCATTATTTATTTTATTTTATTCCACACTGTTGATTTTTTGTTTATCATAGTATATACGTCCATTTTTAATATTGAATGTAGACCCTTTCCGCTTTGACCTTTACTACTATTGCAAAATACATTAAAATATAATAGTATTGTTGAAATATCGAAATTCGTACGCAAGTGTAGCCAGTCTGTACAGTTAATCGTACTTGTAGAATTTTAATATTATTATTGTATCCTAAACATATACAGGCCAAGCATTAGAATATGTACACATAGTAATTTTCTGAATATCTAATGCTACAAATGCAATATGTGGTAAAGTCGTAATAATTATTGTAGTAATTGGATCAAATTACAAAAGTACTACGGCGTTCTGTGCTGATAATTGTAGTGATAAGTATACCGGTTTATCATAATAATCTTTTTGTTCAATTTTTATGTAGGTACATAATATACCCTATCGCATATTATAGATGCATAATGAAATACATTCTGTAAAAGCTCGTACGTTCAGCTATTAGGTTGGGTGTTTTGGGAAATTGTGAGCATTTGAGGCAATATGAGACAAAAATGATAATTCAGCTGTATCTGTACCACTTGTTTGTTCTATTAGAAATGTGTTGTTCAGCTATGTCAAATTAATAATTTCTTGCGCACCCAATATACTCTACTTCAGTTGAATATAACACTAGACTTACTAATTTCATGCATAAAGGAGTTTTCATAATGTTGTATTCTTACACGATGCTAATTATTATTTGAACAATTTTGGAAGACAACAATGAGAGAACGGGCTGCAATTGCGAAAAAGTGTTGAGATTATAGAGAGTTTAGTAAAATACGGCGTGTTTTGTGTTGATGGGATTTCGGATTTTGTTGACTGAGACTGCGGGTATAGCTATAGTAGATATGTGGAGAGACTGAGAGACTGTTGTAGACGTAGGACTAATATACGTGTATTATTATTGGTGAGGAGTCTAAGTGAGTTTAGTGGATATAATGGGAGTCTGTATGAGCGGGGAGTAGTAGGGATTTATTGGGGAGGATGTAGTTAGTCGGCGAATTTGGGCTTGGAAGAGTTGAGAAGATGAGTCGTCGGGAAGCAAGTTAGCGAGACGAAGACGACCCATTAGGAGCCGAACTGGGACTCAATTTACAACTAAGTGGCACGCACTTACATTACGACAAAAGGCATTTCCATTTCAAAGCAGGAAATTCTGACGTTGGGAGCTACTCAGAGAAATTAGATCGGTGGTTAAATGAGGCAGACATACAAAGTAATGGCTATGAAATCATGGCATTCCCTGATGAACAAAAAATCCGCTCGACTCCACATTTCTATCCGTCCGTCCGCCTCGCCGTTCCGTCCTCCTCCTTCTTTTTCTCTCACAACCAAACACCGCCATACGCCATACACAACCAGCTCCACATCCACAACCCGGAACAAAAACCAGGCACGGGCTCAGCACACACCAGCCACACTCAACTTACTCTACACTTTTGTCCCATTAATAGACTTTCTCCCAATCCTCACTGCTTCTCTAATGTAAACGTCTTTTACTTATTGTTAGTGGTAATGGCCGTACAGCAAACTCAAGCTCCACGTACCCAACAAACTAACACTTTTCTATCCAGTGCTCTCAACGCAACGCAACCATTCCTTCCTAAACATAAAACCTCACGGCCTCCATTCTAATTCTTAAATATATCAAATAATTTCTGTGAAAAACTTACAAAATTCTGAATATATTACACTCCTTAGAAACACTCATTTCTTTACAAATTTACAGTTTTGAAATAGTTCATTAAAAATTGTTTGAAAGGTTCAAAAACCGTAATAACATGGTTATTAGATTGTAAGGGCTTTTTTCAATAAAGTTTATACCAATCATTTTTATATCAATACATCACTAAATATTCTATCATTGATAACAAATTAAAAATTCCTCGCCACAATGCGCCAATATCTTATTCCGACAGAAAAAGAAACTCTTGTATTGAAAAAAATATTACTTTAGAATCCTCGAATTTTGAAATATGATATTGAATTGCATAAATTTTAGAACACTACAAAGAATAGTAATTAGCTGATTAATAATACCTACATAGTTGAAGCAATAATTAGTATAAATAAATATTGAACTGCGGATTAATATACCAACTTGAGCATAGAAATGTGAACAAAATAGCCACTAAGCGTTCAGATCTTCATGTATGCGTATCAGTGACAAAATTCGAGCCGTTGTAAGCACTAATTATGTTAAAGCATAATTCTGAGAATCTCAGTTGCATGGTATGTACAAGAATATGAAGTTGGATGTATGGGTGTATGTGAATATGAGATATAGGGATGCACTGACAAGATTAGAAGGAGTGGATGTGGTAGTGGATGTAGAGGGTAATGTCTGCAATGATGTCCCCACCTACTCACGACTTATTACTGCTCACAATCAGAAGAAATACTTTCACTCTTTTGGATTTTTTCTTTTACTTTTTCTTTCTTATTATTAGCAACATTACATTACATTACTACTTACTTTTACTTTACCAAGGAGATTCAGCCAGCTATTTTCCTTATGCGACGAAAAACTTTTGTTGCATTGTCAAAGAGCAGCACAAGAAGTGTTTTTGTTTGAGGATTATTGGCTCCTTGCCTTCCGGCTCCTGCTCTGCCGCTGTACACAAACACTATAAGCCAAAAACCAGCAGATCTTCCTTTTTTATAGTTCATACACGTACACAAGCACAAGCATCACCCTAAATGCGGATAATAATCCTACTACTGATACCTTATTACATTATATTATTACCACTTTCTAACTTACTAACGATACAATATCGCTCACAAATGTCAGCCTTAAAATATTCTACTAATGACACTGTAATTTATTTAATTAGTACAGTTACTGCTTTGTGAATAAACTATAAACATTTTCCCACACAGCAATTAAAACTTTAACAGTCTAACAACAAATGATTGTTGTACACATATTATTTTGATAAAATTACTCGCAAAATCATGAAATCTGTATTTCGTTTAAATTCGTAAAATATACTTGTATTATTTGTGTAAAGTTAAAAGATGCGATGTCATATTGGTATGAAATATGGAGATTTAAGTTGTAATTTAAATGGAGTGGGAGTATTGGTATATAGCATTGTATTAGTTTGTAAATTGTGTGGATGGAGCTGGAAATGGAGTGATAATGAAATAATTTTGTGTGCTAATGGAGAATGAGTAAAAAAGTTATAGGAGGTTGATGATAGTTGCATGGAGAGAGGGATGTTTATGTTGGGGATGTGATGATATATAATGTAAGTAATATAATGTGTAGGAAAGTGGAGCAAGGATGGTTTTGTAGTTTGGGATGGAAGTCGGGAGTTGGATGAAAGTGTTTGAAAGGAAGAAGGACGAGGAAATTAGAAATAATTCGTGGAAGAAGTCTAAAAGCCACCGAAACCGAGGCAGAGACAGACAGACGGACCAGAAGCCATAAATGAGAAAGCGCTTTGGGTTATTTGTATTTGTACTTGAGACAAACGGAAGGTTCGGCAAGAGAGACGGCAACTTAACGCAACGGCAACAATTTCCTGATTCGAGTAGCTTTCATGTAAATAGTTGAACGATTTCTTTTCCTTTTTTCTTTCTGTCTTTTTCTTGCCTTCTTTCTTTCTCTCTTTCTTTCTTGCTGTCTTTTTTCCTCCTTTCTCTCCCAGTCCGCCATTCCCATTTGCTACACCATCGTTACAAACAACTGAGAAAAGTTTGCTCATAAATTTCACGCCAAAGATTTACAACTCCCTTCTCTCTCCTCATCCTTTCCTTCGTAGCAACAATCCGCAATCTGACCCCACAGACTCTCATCCAGTTACAAAGAGCTTCAACAACGAGCAATAACGCTATTACGACTCACACACGCTAACCTAACCTCCAATATCACTTCTTGCTCACCAATACACAGCCCAGATATTCTCTCGTTCCACAATACCAGCCCTGCATTACACGCTCTATTATTATATTACACAGAATCTGTTTACTCTCCTTCTCCACTTAAAACTCCACACAAGACCACCACCACTATTAGCACAGACATTATCCAACTATATTATACTCCCAGCCATATAATAATAATATTACCACCCAACTCTATGTATGTAGCCATACTATTGCTCTATGAGACTAACACATTATAAAAATACGCTCCAAGTCTACAAAAATACTTTTCTCCACCATCTTCCAAAATATAATCAGAAATCAAACCGAGATACAAAACAAACAATTCTTTATCTACTTCATTTCATTCTGTCTCACATTCTCCCTGATATATTTTCTGCTTTGCCCTTGTACATGCACTGCCAGCTAATAATAATATGATAAAATATACAAAACAAATTCAGTCAGAGAGATTGCTTTGTTTTCCACAGAATAATTATGTGGGGGAGAAAACACTGCAGTACTTTATTCGTATGCAGACATAAGAATGTTTAAAAAAAACGATATGTCCGACAAATTGATCAGTGAGCATGTTGATGTGTTTTTATTGAGGTTTTCCCCCAGAAAATACATAATATGTAGATAGACACAATTTATCTTAATTGATACCTACTCAACATGTAAATATGAATTTCAGAGTTGGAATTTTTTCTAGAAATTAGCATTGCTAGTGTTCCACAAGACATTTTGGCTAAAGATAGTCATACGTGAAAGTCGTGAGACAAAGATGCAGTCAGTATTTAAATAATGTGCTTCACAAAATGAATTATTCTTTTCTAGTGATTATTTTATATCTTTGCAAAATATGAGAAATATGTAGCCCAAAATTCAGAATTAAAGGATTGCGTGTAATAATTGCCCCCTTAATACATACAATTTTGCCGAGAGCTGGCTAGCTTAAATTATTTACCTTTGTCAGGCTAATTATCTATAGTGTTATATCTCAAACCGCAGTTACTGGTAGTATCTTTGTATTTGTAAGCCTAAGGAGAAAGAAGATAGAAATACATACAACATAGTGTGGGTTCTAATATTAGTTCATATTATAGACGTTGATTATTTTCGGGCGAGAGTGGACTACTGGTTGTATTTATAGACGAAGATTATTTACTAAAGACACTCACTCACAATCAGTTACGTTAAGTGTCGGAGACGAAAAGACAGAGGAGAAGATGGAGATTGAGGAAAGAGTTTGTAAACATGAGAGTATAATAATAGTGAGGAAGGTTATAGAGTGGAGAAGTAGCGTGGAAAAGAAAGGAGTCTAATAAATCCGAATTCTTCCATCACCAATTGATCTCCTCCTTCCCACTTTACTCCACTGACTGCTTCAATTTGTCCGTCTAACTGATTTCATTCCACCACTTGCCTGATTTCACTTATACGGCCATACAACATCTTCCAGTCCGTAGATAAACCTAACCTATACACAAACTAACTCTTCACCCGTTCTACTATTCAACAATATACTCCCAACCTCTCCTATTGTATATCTATTGTATTTATATATCCATATAGCAACTATATAAAATAAAATACGTTACATATGACGTATATGCAATGTGCTGTACACCAGGCGCGTAGCCAGAGAGGGTGCACAGGGTGCACACCCCCACAATGAATAAAATATCTACAAAATTAACTAGATCGTTTTGCATAAAATGTTCAAAAACTTGGAAATATATTCACGTTAAGCTCGAATTTGATGCATTTTAAGTTGGTTTTGACTTGATTGACTCCATTGCGACGTGCTACTATATGAATTCATGTTCAAATTTTTGTAAACAACCCTGCTGTGAACCCCCCCCCTCATCTTACACTCCTGGCTACGCTCCTGTTGTGCACTATATACAGAATTTAGTTTATTTGAATTATATACTTGTGTATATGTGTACGAGGATTATACAAGTATTACTTGCTATAAGGTATTTTTTACAATATGAGCTCTTGTACATAATATAGTGATGTGCTATATGAGTATATATTATATGGGTTTACATTACACGATGATGATGATGGGCTATGCTGAATCGGCTATTACGAGAGTTTCTCCATGAAATAGTCACTTGGTTTGTTGGTTCATTTCATTGCATGCAGCAGCCCACTGCATGCGTTATAAAATGTCATTTGCCAGCAACGTCCTGCCTTAACTCTCAGACTCACAATTCAGGAATTATACCCGGCTCCTTTTCTTTTATTTCTTGTAACTACATATACAGTGCTTGTGTAGTATGCTTATTCTGCCAATGCTATTTGTGTGCTCCGCTACAACAATAAAATGGACAATAGTTAATTTGTACTTGTACAAAAGTATCATGAAAAATACAAGTGTCTGTTGGCCATGATGGACACTAGCACTCGTTACGCTTTATCATTACTATAGTAGACATAGTAGTATGGTTTATATAAACATCCACATCAAATGCAATATATTAAATGATTAGCACATATTACTACACGAGATAGGAGAAAGTTAAATTACCCTTACATGGTTACCGATCACTCATGTCCCCATTTTTATATTCATTCCATCTTCAATAGCCCATTTAATCCCAATGCTCGTATTACACAACGCAATTTAAAAAATCACAACGTTTACTTATTTCGCTAAGAAAAATAAATTTGTTCCTTTTTGTGTCTACCGTATATTTCCCATTAAACCGTAGTACGGTTTATCGAAAATTGGAGGTCGTACCCCTACTGTTTATCAGATTACTACGGTTTATTCCTGTTTTTACCCCGCTACCGTGCTTTCCTTAGCTTTAGAGACATTATTATGAGTGTTTCAATCATATCCCTAGCTAAATTAAATCCTCATACTGTTGAAAAATCGCATTTCTTCCCCTCAAACGTGGCACTTTGCCTACACACGCTTCAGACCTACGGTTTATTAGAGTACTACGGTTTGTTTCGAAATTTGGCGCCAACCCCATACGGCTTAGTAGAGTACTACAGTATTTCGGGAACCACGGTTTAATGGGAAATATACTTCGTTAACTGGATTAGTAAGTGTCCCGTGGTATGGATGTAATTTGTAGTCAATTTAATAATAGTATTGAAAATTTTCATATCATCGTTGAAAAATTAAAATGTAACAATTTATAAAAATTAATACAAACATGATATAGTAAAAATTGTTTGAAAATAGTTAAGGAAAATGTATTTTTCATTTAGTGGGATAGAAGGATATAATATATAGAACAGTGTGTAATGTGTTTTAGCTTAAAATATGGCTTGAGATGCATTGTTTTTGGTGGATAGACAGTGGATGAGAGTGAAAGTGGAAGGGAAGAGGGAGTAATAGAAAGTTTGTGTTGGAGTGTAATATGTGTGTATTCTGTGTAGTGTGTAGTAGGAGTATGAGCCTAGATTGAGGACGGATTATAGACAGATTTTATAGAGAAATAGAAGTTATACGTAAGATAAAGAAAGAGTTTTGTAGAAAGAAGGAACGGAAGCAACTTCAATTTCAATCTCCTCTTCAAACGAACATATAATCCACAATCCAACAAGATTTAGAACGCATTGAATGTATATTTTGCTATTTTAGCGTCTAACGTTCTTTCTTGACTGGTTGACTTTTATCACATTTACCCTTCACTTTTCTTTCCTCTTCTTCGGCCATTGCAAACAGAACGCCTCAACGAACCATCCTTGTTTTCTCTCTCTCTCTCTTCTCCAAAAAGATATTACACCATTTATTTATTTCCCCGTCCCTTCCTCCGCCATCCGCATCCGCTCTCCTCCACTCCCGATGTCCACCCAAACTTCTCCTCCCTCCCACTCCACAAATACTCACAAGTCACAACTATTCCAATCAAAAACCCTAATGTCACGCTAAAATCAAATCATGCTGAATGCACAGAAAATAATATAATAATCGCAGTTAGTAGGAATGCCATTTTCATAATTTGTCTTTAAAATGTTTATCACTGCAATGCATTTATTACAAATTCCACAATGGAGTTGAAAACTATTTGAAATAGAAGTCATAATGTAAAATGCAAAAAATGAAGTCGCTTGGAACTAAAATTGTTGGTAAGAAATATTAGAATTCAAAACCAGGTTTTTCTTAAACATTTTTTATTTTTTACGTTCTCTGGAATTATTGTTGTTCTATGTATTACGTAATCTGTCCATTATACACTCAATACTCAAAGTTATCATTGAACGTTTTCTCAAATAAGTGTTTACATTACAAGTGTGGTAGTAAATTCATTTACAGCTTTTATGTATACCTTTGTCATAATTTTGGTACGCCCATATGCCACCAATTGAATACTGTACTACTATAATATTATATTATAATAGTTAACACATAATAGTTTTGTAAGTTTAATTGAAAACTAACTATTATTCGTATTATTTGTGTAGCATTATTATTATTATATTATTATTTATATTATTTATATTTTCAGTTGAATTGTAATACTCGGTATACTATAATCGTATTTAAAGGTTTTACTAGTAATCTTTATAATATACAAGTTTTATCGTGTTTGTGGGTTGAGGTCATCAATAAATATCTTAGCTTACTTATTTACACAATGCCGCAGGGAGTCGTGTGTCGTAATATTATTTACAATTAACAATAGTATAGCAATACATTTTATATACATATTATTATAATCAAGTGTTAACAAAATAATTGTTTGGGAACATGTTTAAGACAGCTTATGGCTGCAGATTGCATATAATTTTATAATAATTTTACAACTATTTTATTATTACAAATTATTTGCACGTTTATACAAGAGTAAATGTCATGTTGTGTTCTAACAGTTGTGTATTATTCGGGAGTCGTAAAAGATTTAGGTAATTTACATTATGCCATTACGTCTCTGCGCGTAGCTTAAACTTAACTAGTAACACGTAAGCTCAAGCTGTATATTTTAATGCTTTCTAAGAAAACATTTTTTGCGATTTAAAATTATTACCTCGTACTTTAGTAACATTGTACAACTACACTTACTACACATTACGTATAACACTTAGAATTTGTTATTCGTATTATTATGTCAGTCTACCACACCATAATAACATAAAGTTTAATACATTTTTCATACGCCATTCACTAATTACTGACTAACAGTAAGATTATAGTAATTACACTAGCTTTTTACATACAACTACCACTATTAAATAATAATACATTATTAATTACTATTAACTATCCAATCGGTGGTTTGTAGTGTATTTACAAACAGTTTAGCTCAAAATGGAGATACATTATTTTTTAAATTTAAAATTAACTACAGGGAGAGACGCTATCTAATGTCTAATAAATCTTATTATCGTCGTGTATACATATAACATAATATACCTATAGTTGCCATAGTCAACAATCCTTGATTATTATTTATTATAATGTAAGCAAGGATTTATACCAAGCTTTCCTCTTTGGCCTTCACTAAAATGACAAGATTAATAATTGCTCTACTAATTCAATTGTATTATTCACCCTTATTGTTCAATACAAATGGATTGTAGCACGTAATAGCTGATCGCACAAATACAGCGTACATCATTCGGATTAGAAGAACGTCTATTACATCGCGCGTGTGCTTATAAAGAAACTGTAACAAAAATAAATATATTATATGAACGAAACAAGTCGTTTGAAGCTACGTTTAAAAAACTGCAATGCGTATGAAAATAAAAATATCCACCGCGCACCGGTTACAACTTTGTCCAAAAAGTGATACCTTTCTTTGATGTATGAGTATGACTTTCATATCAAATCGAATTATAGAATTAGTAAAGTAACTACAGCAAATTTTCATGGTTTAGGATTGTGAAGTTAAATTACTACTACCAATTAATAAATGAAATTTTGACATCGTTGACAATTGGCATTAATATTGTACTTCGCAATTAATGTAGCATTGAGACCTAAAGTTTTAAGTGGATCAATATTAAATACAGATCGCACAATTCAAAGTATACATAAGTACCTACCTCAAACTACGTTATAGTCATGTATATATGAAAGCATTTATATTACTTCATTACTTCTACATCTACAACACTATGACTTCTTTCGTACGTTTCAAAAATGTTCGTTTAACGTTTCAAAATTGAGTCGACAATGTAAAATGAGATTTATAATGAGACAAAAGGCATTTGGTTGTGTTGTTATATAACGTGTAGAATTGATTGGGGATAAAGCGGAGAGTAAAGAGAAGACTGCCGTCGGATGACAATAGGCACAGAACAACATACTGGATTTCAGCAAAAAGAGTGTACGTGGTATTATTATAGCTTGGAGTGAAAATTGTAGTTCATTGCATCATCAAATATTACATCTGTATTTCTGAGTACAGCTAATCCGAGAAATCAACACTACCAATCTACGTGTACAAAATCTCGATTCCGGGCTAAGGAATTAGGAACTATAGTCTTGCAAACTTAACACACTGTATCTCATATAAAATGTATTTCACTTATAAAATCTACCTAGGTACTTTAGTTATTATACTTACTAATATAAAACCCAAACATTGCAAAAGCCACTGCGACTGCAATACAATAGTATATTATATAGTATATACCTAACTACCTACCTACACAGAATTGAGCTTATGCAACATCTACAGCACAAAATTGCTCTGCTGCAATGGACCAGTCTAAAATAATATAATCATAACATACTTGTAGTACCTAATTTTATTGTTATACTATAGGTGGTTATTATAAGAATAAGATGTACGAAACTTCGTAACTAATACAATGGACAAATTAGTGAAGCCAAGCATATCAAGTGAGGAAAATCGAAGTGTAATAATAATATGACATTAGTTGTATCTGTATATAACATTTCCACTCATTTTGTCCATCTTTGCTCTTTATTCCATGTATAGGTACCTGCTAACTACTAGTTGGCACGTAATACATCAAATGGATGATGATACTCAGTTGAGTCAGTTGTATGCATAATTTCTTACAATTTGTTGTGTCCCAATCCGCTGTGCACAATGTGTGTATGTGTTTATAACACAAATGCATAACAGACGGCATTAATCCGAAATGAAAACAACACCCGACCCGTTTCGGTTGAGTTTATTCTACCTTGGTTTGGCTTTGGGAGTTGGTTCTTCTCATTTTGGTCTACTAAACTGCCTATTACACAACGAGGCTCTCTTTCGTCTCAAAACCATCCTCAGTACAAGTACAACCTTACAGAGTACAAATTATGTGTTTTACGTAGCAGAAAACGAAAATGGTAGCTTTGTGACATATGTACGTCGCAATTTTCGCAAAATGCACCAAGACTACAGGTAACGATGTAAACCACAAATCAAAAGCGTAATGACACTAATAATACTCATCTAAATCAAAATTTCATAAATTCAACGTGCAAATGGCATTTGGCCTTAATTCGAAATTAAATCATGAAAGCGTTCATTAGATGAATTATTCATACGAAAACTTCATTGATATTAGTGATTAAGGCTGAGGGAATGTAATTGAAATGAATTTAGTACCATGGGCCATGCCATGAAACACTTCCACCGTTCCACCGTTACATTTACTCAAATACACATTCTAGCAAATCCGTCTCGAATTGCGGTATTTAGAATAGGTAGTGTTCAGAATAACTTCTAAACACACTCTCATCAAATCGGACTTCCACACCAACTCTACTTTCAACATTCAAAGAGCATTTCATATTGTATACAATTAACGCATTTTAAAGTTGGTGAAATATATTATCTAAGTTTTAGCCATCAATGTTAAAAATGTTTTTTTAAATAAAAAATCGTGAATATCAAAAGTATACCTTAGATATATCAGTAATATAATGCGTACATTAAAAACATAAAGCTTTGAGATTGAAAGTGCGATTCTGTATCAAGTGATTCAAAGTAAATAATATTCTAATAGTTCAGCATTGCATACTATTGATGTCAGGTACAAATAATATTATAAAAAGTATAACAACAGATGTGTGATTAATCCCATGCTAAGTAAATGTCAAAATATCATTATCATTTAACATTCATTCATGTCATTCATTCCTGGCAGTTTTCGCTCTACTGATGTTTCCTCTTCTTGTTAGAACACAAATCTTACAACAGCAATACTATGAGATACTTTATCTCATTTTCTGGATGCACCGCCATATTATAATAGACATTGTTTGCATAATAAAAATAGCTGTAGCTTTAAAATACATTATAACACGTTAATACGAATTGCAATTCTCATAATAATATGTCTATTGATACCGTTCAAACCGTTATTATTGTTTGCACAAGGTTTCTAACTTTTGAATAAAACTTGAAAATTTCTTCCTTTGGTAGTTGTTCATCAAAATTCATTAACCTTAACATTTTGAGTTTAATTTATAATAATAGTTTATAGGTCAATACTTTTTGTTTAATACAATATATACTTATAGTCAATATAATAGTCATTTGTATGATAAAACCATTATTTTGTTTTCGAAATTAGAAAAACATCTCATTGAAATAAAAAATTATTGAATAGAAGATTTTGAAAATCAGAATTAATATAATGTAAGATCTTATACAATGAAGTTATGCTGACTAAAACTGTCACTCAAATAAAGTCATTGAATCAAATTCAAATCAATCTGGAAAAAGAAATGCACCAGATTATGCTAGAACAAAATATTGTAGCATAAAAAGATGGTTCAAAGTTGTAGATGTTGAAAATTGCTTTCGGATTTTGCTGAATATTAGGGTGGTATTACGTTGTATACAGAATGGCAAAAGTGAATGTATTGTAGTGGAGAGTGTTGTGGTTGATGCGTGGTGGATGGAGTTTATGGGATACATTTATCAAAGTGTGGGTAAAAGGTGAAAAAGTGGCAAGTTGAAAAATGAAGTACAAGAACTAGATATCCGATTAGGGTACGTTTGAACGACAAAGAGCATCAGTTTGGACATGTATCGATCGAAAAGCTGGCATGACACATGATGATGTCTTTCTTCGGTTTGTTATGTGGGTGGTGCCTCCATGTCGTCATTTCACTCCAATTTTCCTTCACCACAACACTCAATGTCAATCTCTAAACTCAATGTTCTTTTTATTCCCCTCCTTCAGATTTACCTCAAATGTCTCGTAATATTTTATTCCTATTTTCGGGCATTAGTCAATGTTCTATTTTCACAAGAGGCCAAAATCTCGCTATATCTGATCCAGTGGGTTTATTTATATTAAATATTAAATCTTATTATATTCTTATAATATTACTACAATTTCTTAATTGCTTAACATCAATTATTAAACATTTATGAGGCGGTTGGTTGTATTTCCCGTTCCCGTTGCATTATCTCACATTATATGGTACTCTCTATACCTAGCTGATTTTAATACCTGCATCCATGGCATGTATAAATGAAGAAATTGAAAATATGATTATATCAAAGTACCTATGAATGTGATTAATAAACATTCGAAGATTGTTTTAGATTTCAAACTGTGGATTTCGAATCTATCCATTAAAAAAGAGCGTATAGTATATAATATGTAGGTGTAAAGCTATGCTTTAGTTTAATACATTGACTCAAATTAAAATTACAGTTAAATTTTACATCAACATATTAAATAATAGTATTATAATAATAGTATTTTGCTGTTTTCAATTACTACTACAGTACATTTCTGACAATGTACCTATTTTGTAAGTGTCTAGTTATGCATATTTATTTTATTGTAGGGTTCAACACTCGTTTCATGTATTTGTATGGTAATTATTAATTTACGGTGCATTTATTTTTTGTATTTTTAACGGGTTTGTTATTTTTCCTTTTTTGCTATGTTAAAAAAGACACAGAGGAAAATGTACCTTTTGCACCATCGGCCAGTGCCGACATGCGACTTTGAGTGACTTCTTGGAGACTGCGTTCGAAAATATTTGCTGCGGTGTTTGCATCCCCTCCGCCGTTTTCTACGAAGGACGACGTGGAAAAGGAGTCTTTGCTCAAAGAGATTCCAATGGGATGTCCGGCGGATTTGGACAGAAGATGATGTTGCTGTTGTTGAGGTGCGTGGGCGTGAGGATGATGAGGTGGTTGGAGTTGCTGGAGCTGCTGGAGCGTGTGTTCGGCGGGTGTGGGTTGCTGTGACACTCCACCGTCTGAAAACTGATTGCTGTGCGAATGGGAAAGAAGTACGAGAGAATTGGATTTGTTGCTCGTTTGCAAATTATTCGTTCCGTTGCTTTTACAATCCTTTTCTCGCTCATTGTTGTTGCTGCTGCTGTAGTCTTTGTCGTGTCGCGAGGATGACTTTTTGTGTGACACCGTTGTCGTCTCACCGTCTCCCGAAGAGTCCTTCGCACGAGCCTCTTGTTGAGCCTTCTTACTCCGTTTCCACTTCATTCGACGATTTTGAAACCATATCTTCACCTTCAAATCAAATCAAATCTCCAGTTGTAAATTGTACATATCAAATCCAAAATTCTATTACCTATACCAATACTGCGTGTGAGTATGACCCGATACGGTATATAATAAAATGGAGGTTGTTGGGAAATATGAGACAAGTATAAACTACAAACTACAAAAACACAATATAATTTCAGCGCACGTTAACTTAACACAGGAAAATGCCAGAAAGTACAAGAAGGTTGTTAGTTGTTTGGAAATGCAATTCATGGACTGAAGAGTATGGATTTCTTAATAAGAATAATTAAAAATTTATTGACTCTTTAAACCATTGCTGAAAAAAAAATGCTGACAAAAACAAAATTAGCATATTTTGTAGCATCTCTAAATAATTTTGATCACTGTGTAGTTGGTTGCACTCATATTTATTGATGGTGTCTTAACTACCATTTGTAAATGTTAAATTATATGCACAGACCCATCAATTGCGTACCTATAATATAATGGTAATAGTAATATGTATTACTACGGCATATTAAATGCTTTAGTAAACTAGGAAATGAAATTATAATGTGAACAATATTGTGACCCTTATTGTCTAATTGTCTTGCCTTAATATTATTTAGAGTAAAAGATAATTTTTATACAAATCATATTACATTTATTTATTAGCCCTGAGAGAAAGATTTGAGAGTGTTTAACATTTAAGGTAAGAATGTGGGACGTACTTGAGTTTCTGTGAGCATGAGGGAAGTGGCGACTTCGAACCTTTTGGGTCTTGATAAATAC
This sequence comes from Pogonognathellus longicornis, assembly GCA_034694085.1. Classification (NCBI taxonomy): domain Eukaryota; kingdom Metazoa; phylum Arthropoda; class Collembola; order Entomobryomorpha; family Tomoceridae; genus Pogonognathellus; species Pogonognathellus longicornis. The sequence continues at coordinate 18,104 of JAQFYB010002587.1, forward strand.
TTGTTTTGTCTGAATTGTCGTTCCAACTCGAGCAGCTGTTGAGATGTGAAAGCCGTTCGTGGTCGACGTGTTTTGCCCAACAAAGCTGCAGAAGGACCTCCTGGAGAGACACGGCAACAATAGTCAATGCACTCAAATAATAATGTCAAAGCTCAACAATCACATCCCCTAATCACACAACACAAAACGACACATCCAATTTCATGCTTAATGTACAGTCCACCCTTTCTATTCCACACACATCGTCCCAAACCATTATTCATTATTATTTATTTATTTATCTCTATTTATATTTATTTACAGTTAGTCATTACCTTTGCTGTAATACCTCCGCACCTATTACTCACTATTACATTACGTATAAGTACAATTTATGCAACACCATCACTGCGAATGTTATTTAGGTTCCTTGTAGGTCCATAATATAATATTAAGTATTATATAACCTCCAGAGATGTACAACCGAAGTACTACTCCGTGCCTTTTCCTATTTTATATTGTCCCTTGTAATAAAGCTATAAGTCCTTTCCATATACGCAGTTAATATTTCTTTAAATTGCGTACAAATGTGTTACGTCTGTTATTTATGAGTATTCCTCCTTTTATTTAAGACCCCTACCTTCATGTTTTGTCCGGGGATAATCATTTGACTGTAATGAAAATGAATTCAGCTCGGAAAACTTATGTGAAACCTTTAATAATAGAAAATCCATATCTATGATATTATCTACCCATATAGACATATTAGAGACATTGATATAAAAATTTAGTCTAGCAGCTAATTAAAATTTCTAAGGGAGAAAAATATCTGCATATTATTTTAATTCGTAAAATTATTGAAATTGTATTAAAAATTATTCAGTTTGTGTAGAATTCTTGTCATTGTGATTTTTACTGCGTTCCATCTGTGACTTTCAATATTTCCAGGAAATCTTGACAAGGTAATACATATACATAAATGTATGTATTGTTATTGGAAAATTTTATATTAGGGTACAAAGTATTATTTGTATAGCGGAGAATAGCTATTGATGATCATTGGATGTAGTAGTGAGTAGCTAGTATATTATTCATTAGTGATTCTGATCATGCCTGTTTCTCGTTGCATGGTGCAGATACATTTATAGTTACTAACATGGAGCACGGATGAAGATATAGGATTATAGTGGTACACAGAGATTGATAGGATATTATGACATTACATAAGTAAAAGCAAAGCTTAGGATGGTGGAATTGGCAATTGAATTGCTAATCAGGGAAATCGCTACAGATACGAAAGACATGACATCCATTATGCATTCATATTATTTGCACAAGGAGAATGAACAAGTTTTCATATAAATCCCCGTTTCTGAGCATCTCTCTTTCTCATCGTCCTTTTAGTCCTTGCAGAATTTAGAGGTACTTCGATTATAGTCACTCAGTTTATGCGACTCAGCGGCCTGTTCAATGTAAACTGCATAATATTTTTCTGCTTTTCTCCCATTTGAATACATTCACAAAATCACATACACAGCTACACACACTTACTCATATTGCCTTCCTACCCTTTCCCATATAGCTATAAACCGTTTTCTCTCAAATCTCAAACATGTACCTTCAATTTTTCGATTCCGAAGATTTCTCCAATTCCTTTGGTTTTCTCTTTAAATTATGGATGTATGTATACAGTATGCATGCAGCAGAAACAGCCGTGCTAGAGCAATAGAGTTGTGGAATTCACAAAAGGAACCGAAATACCCCTCGAAACGACTATGAGACTATTATAATGTATTTCTACTACGTCTATAATACGCACTACACAGTGTCTACTATGTGGTCTTTATAGACATGTATCATCTTCGCATAAATGTGAATGTAGCAGATCGGATCATAAATTGATTCTTGCTATTGCACTCACGTCCTCGTTTCTATTCCCACTTGGATCATTTGTATTTGTATTGTGAGGGCGTGTCAGGATTATTATTATAACTCTCCCCATATATAATAAATCCACTTTGTCTCTCACAAAATCTTCACATGTATAAATGTACTTACAAAAATCTTCACACACTTCCTTTTTCCTAAATACTCAAAACAATACAAGTTTTTTCTACCTTATTTCATCCTGCTCATTTATAATTCAATTAATGCTTTACAAATAAATAATGGGTAGAATTTGTTTCTATCTGAACAAATCACTTCATTTACATACAAAAAATTGAACAGAACGTCACTCGTTCACTTAAAATTCTCTGAAATTCCATTTCTAGGAAAAAAATCATCGTTGTTTCCATTATTTTCTTTTTATCGCATTACCCCGTTTTACGTCCTCCCGTGTATCTTTACTATTCCTATGCTATATTTATACAACAACTTGTGCTTACTTATGCCAGAAAGTTTTGCAAGTTGTTGGAAGGTGGTGTTATGACGATATGGATTCTATGTGTGTCTCGTTATCTTAATGACCTTTAAAACTAAAAGGAGGAGCACCTACGGAAGTATTTAATATAAGCGTACGTAAGTGAAATTAAAGTAGCAGTTTCGGAGACAAGGTAAAAAAAAGAGTTTGGATGAAGGACGAGTAGTTGAGTAGAGTCGGAGTGAAAGGCAATTTATGTAAAGTTAAGTCCAATTAGACTCACATTACCCAACTAGTTACCAACTACACTAACTCCCTATATTTCCATTCGGTTCACTGCACACCGTTTCTCTCTCCAACATCTCCCGTCTTCCTCGCTCTCCGACTCTCCACGTTTTGTATTCTACCAGACTTTTCCTGCCAAGTAACGAATTAAACCCAATTTCCCTATAAATCTTTTCAATGGCAAGCTCCAGCCTCTATAGTCTGTAGCAGAACTCACAACCATGATCTGATATATCTGTATACATGTCTTTGTATGTCTATGCAGTATAGAAGTTAAATTGAGGATGTGTAAGAGTTGTGTGGAGTCTAAGGAATATATAGAAGAAGGACTGGAGGAGGAGAGGAGGAGATGATGAGGAGATTAAACAGGTGAAGCATGCGAGGAGAAAAAAGTGGATGCGATCATCAGACGAAATGAGATAAAAACAGAGCAGAAAACGACCAAGTGAAAGTCTGAGACGAAGAAGAAGACGACGGAATCGTTAAAATCAAGCTCGCAGCCAATCAACCAACCAAACTCTGAAATTGCAACTATAAATGGGCTGTACACATAGTGCACAGCGTACGTAAAGACTACGATTACACACACTGTGTGTCTATAATAAATTACAGTACAAACACGTTAAATTTATGTAGCTAAGTTAAAGAAGATGGAGATGAGATATAAATACAGAGAGAGAGTTCAACTCTTTCACTTTGCAACTGCAGGATTGAATTGTGACTTCTCGTCACATCACAAACATCACATCCACTTCAGTTCAGTCGACTTCATTTCACTTTCTGCTTTCGCTAAACAACAAATGAGTCCTCACACACACAGCCCGCTCCTCCCAGTCATAAACACCCGTCTCAATCTATATGTCTGATTTACACACAACACTTAATCCCGTATCTTCTACACTCAACTTAACTTCCTTATTTCCTTCCACACACACATCATCATCATAATACTTAAGTCAGCATCACCAATCCTTTATTATGTCCCTATCCTCACATCAACCTTTTTCCCAAATCAAACTCTAAAATCCTTTACATCTAACAGAGGGTTGCCCATTTAGTGTTACTTACTAATTACACTAGTCGAATCATGTAACATATTATTTAGTTTTTATTTCGATTTCTGAGAATACCTACCATAATGCTTTGCTTTGTAATTTCCAATGTGTGATAAAGCATCATTCGATAGATAATTCATTTTTATGTCAAATAATGTGTTCACGTGAAACAATGTAATTATCGCTTTCTTAAAAACCAGAAACGAAAACTTTGAAATTTTGATCGATTATTCAACCAATGGAATTAGTAATTGCACTTAAAGGTCAATTTATTGTAACATATTATGCGCAGTTTCATTTCATTAACATATTGTTTGTACAGAGACCAGTGTCGTAACTATAAATTGGGGCCCGCAGGCAAATACCGTTTATTGGGCCAAAATCAATGTAATATTTTATTTCAGTTAGTTTTTTAATCACAATTATTTGTAGCATTATATCTTGTAATACTAAAATTTGTGGTACTCTTCTTCTGTTTAAAAAACACGCAAGTAGACTGCATGGACAATGCAATAATGTGGCTTTGCTAAAGAAATGATCACTTTTATCGATCAAGCACAATAATGAAAAACCTGTTTCCGAAATCCATGGTTATTCAATGCCCGAAATAATGATTTCTTTCTTATGTCTTACATACAATGAAATAAACCCATGGAACAATACTAGTCGCGGATACCATAGACAATCGAACTCTTAATTCAATTACCCATTCAGTTGTATGAGTAGTATATTATATAGCTACATTCAAGTATCAAACAAATTTGCAAATGCCATCACATTTAAATCTTATTCTATTATCAAACGACGATAGACAATAGATGGAAAAGAAAGTAGCTACTTTATGTCAATTTGAAACCAGACTGCCTCATTCAATTTTATGGTTCCATTTTATATTTGTGTTTCAGTACACTTAGCAGTTAGCACTTCCCTGTAACGATCTTTACACATATTATTCCCAGATCTCAAACATTTCAATCAAAACAAAATCCAATTACCAACAGGTCACCTACACCAAAAAATAATAAACTCTCAATTTCAAATGATCAAAAGGATTGCATACATAAGCTTTTTAGCTTGTAAAAATTTTATTAAGAAAAAGCAAAATTTGTGCATTAATTTCCCGTTTATTTAGAAATCAAAGCTGAACACAATTTTAAGACGAAAAAATAAATACACGATTAAAGGCTGACGGCTGAATACTTGAATATTTGAATAAATAAATAAAGTTCCCCATTAAATCGAATAATTATATACAATTAATTTCTAGCATAATGGATCAAATGAGCTGTAAAGTGTTTAAGGAGTTACAATTGTATACAATTACAATGTATTTGCAATTCAAGGCATCATCACCATTTTGTTACAGTAATACCATTAGATGTGAAAGAGAAGGATGCGGAGAGATGAATGGAGTGTATATAACATGTACACATTGTAGGACTGAGTGTGTTGTTGGTAGGTTGAGTAGACGGAGAAGGTGGGGAAAGAGGGAATGAAGATTATTTGGTGGAAATGTAGTGCTATTACATTATTCTCATGCTAATGTAATCACAGAGAGCAACACATAGGAGACCATCATAGCATCAAGCATTACATTAAAAGGCAACATCAATGCATCTCTTTTTCAGTGTCTTTCACTCTCCTATGGGAGCGTTCAGAAACTACGAAGATCAAAATTTAGCGGTTTTCGGACCCCCCCCTCCCCCTATGAAGACTTTGAGTGATTTTGTCTGACCCCCCCCCTCCCCCTAGACTACGTAGACTTTAAAAAAATTTCCCTACTCCATCAGACAGACAAAATAAACATCGCGCACTTAAATGTCATGTGAACGGATTTGAACGGTCTGTGTTCAAAAGTAAAATA
>JAQFYB010002588.1:0-23644 GCA_034694085.1 Pogonognathellus longicornis
CAGAAGCTATGGAAGAAAGAAATGCGATGATTAAAGCTGAAAAGGGTTGGGATCCAACATTGCCATTTATTTTGACAATTTAATGTCTGGTGATCGACGCCAATAATTAAATCTAGCGATGGCGCTTTCAATCTTAATTTTTGTTAATCATTTAATTGTATTACTACATGAAACCTTAATCAAAAGCAAATACAATTTTTAAACGATAAAGTTATTTTGTATGTACTCTCTTCTTGCTTCATTTCCAGCTATTGTTACATTGTTTTCATCATAAACAACACGGTTAGGAATTGGTAATTCAGCGGGTGGAATAAACTCTTCGTCAATTTCAAGATTCAAGTCTCGGCGAATATTATGCAACACTGCTGTTGCTACAATAATTTTACAGGCTTTCAAAGGTTTGTAAAGTATGCGTCCACCACTGAGATCGATCCTACGAAAACGGCATTTCCACAGACCGATTGCTCGTTCTACCATAGATCTAAGGGATCTTAAAAATTTATTGAATCGTTTTTCAGGGATTGTAGTTGGGTCTTCCAGTGGAGTAAACAACCATGGTTCAATTCCATAGCCCGAATCGCTTAAAAAACAAACAATTGTAAACGGATGTAAGAATATATATAAAGAAGCATATACACGGTTCTTAGAAATGATTATACCATTCGCAAAGTGTATGACAGATGTGCCCCATGCGTGGGATTGGTTATGTATGGAAGGGTACAACCATTTCGAAGGACCATGAGCACTATTAGAATTTTGATGTTGTAATAAATGATTCCTACCTAATAGAATTCCGTTAGGTGGATTGTTCAGAAATCGATCTCTAAGATTACAAGTTTTCCAAATGTAGCTATCATGAGTAGCTCCAGGCCACTTTGCAACAATGTCCATAAATTTCATTTTTGCATCACAGATAACTTGTACATTTAATGTATGTCCCAGGCCAGTCTTTCTGCCTACATAGAGTGGTTCGTCTGCCCCTGTTGGAGCTTTTATGCATATTTGGGTACCATCAATTAACCCTATGATTCCAGGTTTTTGTTTCAAGGAATAAAATCCAGATTTTACTTGGTCTAATTCTGCAGGTGTTTGAGGAAATTGAATGTAACGACGAGAATTTCTGCACAAAATGTTCGTAACTGCATCTATGGATTTACACATGCTTGATTGAGAGATTCCTACAAGTTCCCCTCCATCTTCTTGAAAAGTTCCTTTCCCATAAAATCTGAAACGGATAATCAGAAGCAATTTTGGATATTCGTTATTTTGGCTAAATGTTTTCATATAGGTAATAAAACCTTACCTTAATGCTCCCAGAACTTGTTTGTACGGCGGAAGTGCATGACTTCTATCTGTTCGTCTTTCTAACGACGGCGAACACAACTCAATTAACTTTAAAATTTCTGACTTTGGAAGTCTAAACTTTTTTATTAAACTAACATCGTCCATAGTCTCTAAAGGGTTTTCCTTGTTAATATAGACTCTTTCTCTGCTCAAATTCGCTTCTTCGTTAAGAATAAATGCAATTTCAGCCATATTGAACTATACGAGAAATATTTTTCAACTAGAAAGTTTATAATTTGTAATTTTAATTGAAAGTTTACATTCTAAATAATAACTTTGCTAAATAGTCACATATGAAACGCTTCCCGATCGGAGTTGCACCTGCAAAAGTGAAGGTGCAACTTTATGTCCAATTTACAGACTTGCAACTAGGGGTGCAAGTTTTGAAAATACGGAATTGTTTATTTGTTGCAACCAAATTTGCGTCGGACATAAATAACTTGTTTTGAAAATACGGACTAGTAAAATTGGGTTGCAAACTGCTGGCGCAAGTTTATGTCTGCCTTAATCTTCTATGAAAATCGCACCCCTCCAATGGAGAGTTGCACGTTTTTTTATTAGTATAAGTAGATGTACGTTAATGCTGCCAGCTGTAACAACTGGTTCACTTTGCATAATAATATATTACATTCAGAGTTCCGAATAGCCGATGTTATATGGCTTTTGGCTCGAGCGCTACATGTATTAGTATGCAGTGTTATATGTATATGTATAGAAAAAAGCCCAAAAAGCCTCTCCAACCGAATTTTGCTCCAAAAAACCGCCTCAAACCGAACTCTGATTTCATATCAAATAACTAAATACATATTAAATGAGAATTATATTCACTACGCCATTGTACCTTGTACTAATTGTAAGCTCAATAATATGATACTTTACATTTTTCCATTTATGGGAATGAATGCTTCTAGATAAAACCAGGGCCGGTCATAGCATTCGGCATCCCCATGCAAGAATGATAAGGCCCTTTACCCTTTACATTGTAGTAGTAAAAAGTTCAATACAATGTAAAAATTTATTAGCAAAAAATTTAATTAAAAACTCAGTACAATGTCCAGCATTTACATTTTACACCAGCTAGCTATATTTTATAATCATTTCCACTTTAGTTAGACAATAATTAATATCAAATTAAAGGTACTCGTTTGATAATAACACTGCATACTTTATCTTTGCATAAATCATTTTATAATTCTCTGCAGAAAATCTAAAATATCTAGTGTAAAACCCGGAAAAAATCATCCCCCCTTACTCAGCATCCTCATGCAAGTGCATGTGTGGCATGTGCCTATGACCGGCCCTGGATAAAACGCAATAACAGACTGAGAGTCTCAGCCAGTTATTTATTATTACCAATTTGAGTAATGAAGTTCCATCTATGGCTGAGACCGACAAAAATGAATGAACACGAAATGAATATAACAATATAAGGGAAGTTAGTGATAAGACAGCCTTCGTTTTTTCTTAGACTTTGTAGCATTGATTGATAATTATATAAATATAAATTTTAAATAAATGGTGACTCTGTTACGCACAAAACTTCCTACATCAAATTTGATATATAGATAATTTAGTTTCAAAATTTATTCCAACTAAAACTAACTAAAATTTAAAATGAAATATACAGATAATGAGTTTAGATCTGTTACAGCTACTGTTACACAATTTATAGGATTTAAAAAAAATCATTATGACTCAAACTGCGTGGTAAAGCATTTTGCAACTAATTGTTGTTGTCAAATCTGTAACGACATCAATACAGGATTGATGTAGGTACATATAACAAAGGATGTAAATGGAAGCAGAATGTTCACATTCTAATACAGTCAGTCATAGCTCTACTGACTCTTTCTTAATATTAATAAATGATGCTATTAAGTCTATTCTGACAATGACATTTCTAGATTCCACAAATGAAGTAGGTAACCCAAGCTTATGGTGTATCCCCGAATGGACAAATAAATTACTCGAACCTATTCCCAACGTTAAATCAAATTTATAGATAAATTTATAGTAAATTTATAGATAAATATAGATAAAAAACTGTTTAAATTGGTTTCCAATGTCATCATACTTACCCACAAATATTGATCCAAACATTGAAAATTATTCAAACCACTCTACATTACATGAAATAGGATTCGACTTAAGAACCTACCTCAAAATATTTGTATACAGTTTTACTGGTTTGCGATCTATTTTATTCTTTTAGAAAGGCATCAGCGAATAATACAGTATTGCAGCTTTTCTGCATAAGACAACGACAGGTTAAATATATTGATTATGAGGCTAGTTTTACTACACAAAGTTGAAGTAGGGCAAATGATTTTTGCCCGTGCTATAGATAAGCATAAGAATCTGGTGTGTGCTAACTGTTAAATAAATACTTACCGAATTCAAAATTTTAAAATATTACATTACATTATTACAATACTTTCCTTTGTTGCCAAGTCTATTTAAAAGTATTTTATTTCTAGCAATACTAATTTGAACAGTTAAAAGGGAAAACGCGTAATAGAAAAAATAGTAAAGTTCAGAAGGCAAAAAAATCAAAAAGGCATCAGTAAAGTAATGGTGTAATACATATTAATTGAGAGCAATGTCATAGTGGTAGATTTGGCAAAGAAAAATAAATTTCCTACCTCTAATCGCATGAAACGAAAACTTTGTAACTCTTTCCTTTGCCTTTTACTGCCTAAAGTATAGTATTCACCTAGCGATTCCACGGTGGAATCAGAGATGGTGAAATGAAAAATGCATTTCACGAGGATTTTTCATTTCTCAGTACTCACTTCAAAAATTGTTCACGGTGAAATGTTTTCACCACGATGAAAAGGACAAAGTTTTCACGGCATCATGCGGTGAAAACATGTACATTCTTTTCACCGTGAAATGGACGTGAAATGACTGTTGCTGTGGAAATGAATTGAAAAGTATTACGATTTTAAATTTCCCGCAAATCAGTGAACTCAACGCAGAGTTTAGTTGCCTTGGTAATGTTAATAGTGCAGGGGTTTGAAGTGAATACTGATGGATGAAAACTTCGAGGAAAAGAGTGTTCCTCCAGTCATTTCATTTCACTTTTCGTTTTCATTTCATCCAATGCAATTAAACTTTTCACGATGAAAAATTTCACCGTGAAATATTGAAGTGAATAACGACCTTAAAGAGTACCAAAATTGATGGAGTCTGATGGATTCCATAGAAATATGTGCAGCATATTGAAAAATGAAGAAATTAGACGCAATTGAGCACATCCAACCAATGGGCATACATAGATAGTAAGGCATAGGAATGTCACGAATTAATCTGATCGTTGCAAAGCTTAATACCAAATTGAGAGATATGCTTTGCGCCAAAAACGTCCTGATGATGAACTTTCACTCATTCACCTCAAGGAATGTCTTTTGTATTGCTTTCGACACAAACAAATACGGATTTATTCCAGAAAAGTCTGCTTCGCCCGAATCAAACATTACACCTATAACGTATTTCCTCTAATTTTAGCCCTCCCTTCTAATGGCAGTCCCCCTGCAATTATAGCCCATTCCTTGACGTCCATTAAGCCTAATTATGGCCCCCCTCTAATGTTATCTCCCTAAGAATGAAGTGTCTCAGTTAACAGTACTACAACTACAGGCTAATAAAGTTGATAGAACGAGACTTTAAACCCCCGAAATTCAAATCGGAAAGACTATATAATCTTGTTATTTTAAAAATATTTGCCCCCTCCAGTGGCAGGCCTCCTTGACATCCAATTTGCAAATTAAACCCCGGTGCTAAAATTAGAGGAAATACGGTAATCCCATCTGATATTAAAAAGAAATAATTTTATGCAATGTTCAAAGGGTTTTGGTTTCGGAAGAGGAAACACCGTATGACAGAATCTCCTGATTATCTATATTGCCGGCAAAAATCATTTTATTGTGCTAAAGCTTAAAAATTGATTAGCACATTCAAATGATTCTTGCTTGTGCTATTGATAATAACCATATAGGATTCTGGTGTATGCTAATTATGGAGTACAAAATTTTAAAATATTATATTACATTAGTACAATTTTTTCTTTGTTGTTAAGTCAATTTAAAAGTATTTCATTTCAAGCAATAATAATTTGAACAGTTAAAAGGGAAAAAGAGTAGGAAAAAAAGTCGGAAAGGTCAAAAGGCAAAAAAATCAAAAAGACATCAGTAAAGTGATGATGTAATACATAATATTTGAGAACAATGTCATAGTGGTAGATACGGCAAAGAAAAATAAATTTCCTATCTCTATTCGAATCAAACGAAAACTTTGTAACTCTTTCCTTTGCCTTTTACTGCCTAAAGAGTACCAAAATTGATGGAGTCTAATGCAATCCATATAAATATGTGTAGCATATTGAAAAATGAAAAAATTAGAAGCCATATTGCAGATCAAACCAGTCGGCATACATATATAGTAAGGCATGGGAATGTCACCAATTAATCTAAAAGTTGCAAAGCTCAATACCAAATTGAGACAAATGCTTTGCGCCAAAAACGTCATGATAATAAACCTCATTGCCGCGTTTTCAAGAAGATTAACGATTTGAAGTTGAATGTAATATTTTTTTACTCTTAAGAAATTTTGACTGATTTGATAAATTGAAGTGCATTTAAATTGACGCAGACTTGCTAGCCATTTCGAAGTTGACTGAACATAGCAAACAACCAAGAAATTGCAAAACAGAGTATTCATCCAAGTTGATCCTAACATAAAACAGTAAATTAAGAAAATTATAAATTTTGTGCAGTATGTATACTGATATAGTAACTTTGGAAAGAGGAAACGTAAAATAGGGCCAAATGCATGCAGATCCTCAGTAAAAGCAATGAGGCTAAAACAAATAGTAGTCCAAATGGCTGTGTAACACCCCTTCTTCAGTTGTCCTGAAAGGAAATCCCTCTTTGCGTCTGCCGCCTTTGCTTGATTAGGAAATTCAACTAGAAACGGTAGCAAGCATCAAAAATGTTATTTATACTTAGGTTATCGCAGGTAAATATAGTTGTCCTAATCCTAAAAAGCAACAAATTGATTTTAAATATCTTAAAAATGCGACAAGTTGATTTCCCTAATCGTAAAAAGCGACAATTCCAGAAAAGTCTGCTTTGCCCGAATCAAACATTACACCTAACATATTTCCTTTAATATTAGCCTCCCTTCTAATGACAGTCCCCCTCAAATTATAGCCCACTCCGTGACGTCCATTTAGCATAATTATAGACCCCTCTAATGGTAGCCCCTCTAAGAATAAAGTGTCTCCGTTAAATGTACTACAGCCTGATAAAGTATATATAGAACGAGATTTTAAAGCCCCGAAATTCAAATCGAAAATGTTAATTTATAATATTGACCCTCCAATGGCAACCCCCCTCTATTTTTATCCCCCTCCTTGACATCCATTTTGCAAATTATACCCCGGCCTAAAATAAAACGAAATCAATTTGTCGCTTTTTACGATTAGGATGAAGATATTTAAAATATAAACTAATCCATTATTATAATATAGTAAAATAATATAGGTGGATAGAACTGATGCACTAAGCTGAATTACCTCTGTAGATGTCATCGAGTACAAACAATTGATTGATGAGGAATATAATGTCGTCCGGTTTGAAAATAAATGTAATGTCAAAATGAATTTTGGGTGCTACCCATACCAATTGCAAAATAAGAAGTATAATTTGAGTAATAGAAAATATTGGCGTTTTGAAGAATATTTGACAGAGCAATAATACAATTATGTACACACCAAACAGACACAGAGTTAAAGTTCCTATGTGCCAAAATATAAGTCTTGCCTTAGATTTTGTGATGGATAAAACCCGCTTTTGAGGTTTGTACTCGAATGGGCCGTAACGAAGAATTCTCACAAACTTAAAATAATATTCAAATGCGTCTTGGAATTGAAGTGTAGTCATTTTTATTTAATATTTTTAAAATTATTTTTGATCTCAGAAATATGTACATCCAAATATTATTGTCTCTTTGTTCGAAAATTGCGTTTGTATTAGCGCAACGACCTACAACTTTATACTATACCTTCTCATGCTTTTAAACTTCAGTTCTATGTACCAGCCCAAGTAGAAATGACAATATGTATTATCAGCAAATTAACATTTTTGTTTTTCTGAACATGATCAACCCTTATCATGTTTAAAAAATTTGGTAGGTATAGTATATAGTATTTTCGTCATTATTTGCCTGCCGATATACATAAAAATATCAATATCCAAATGGTTTATTTCTGTAAATGGACAATTCTAAAAATGTTTAATAATCCTTGATTACTATAAAGGATCGTCTATAATAAGAGTCACAATTTAAACTATTTGTTGGATAATTATACCTACTTTGTCTTGTTTGTCTTACATTAATACTCAGGAAGTCAAGGTAATCATTAAAATAGTCTGGACAAATTCCATTAAAAAATCCTGTATACAATTTTTAGTATTTCAAACTTATAAATATTTTCAACATGAAGCCATTTTAATTTATTTGTAAATTGTTCGCTAATGCCATCGTATTTCCTTTGAGACAATACAAAAATATAAATAGAGCGTCCAGGTTGTCAAAAACATACTACTTGCCTGCTGAATTTGTTACAAACGTATTTGTTGGTTGTCAGTTGTCGTGCTCCATCCAGTTAATAAAGTATCACGATCACATATAATATAGCATAGACTACATTGCCAGTATTTGAATTCCCCACATATTTTGACCATTTTCTTACAAGATGACATCTTATTATGATATTTTCTCTTTTAATATATTTTATATTTTAACAAAAAACGTCCTTATCAGAGAAAATCTGTAGTCTACTACCTATTAGCAAGATATTAAATGGATAGAATTTTTTGCATCCTTCCGGCTGCAGCTACTGATTTTGGAAAATAAAATGGTGCCCCTATGGTGTGGGGCTATTTAATATACTCATCCTATTGCAATATGATGTTCAGCTGGCTGCTTGACAGGTATAAATTCTACCTATACCACAATGCCAAAGAAATCGAAAAGGTTTATAATTTTCCAGTGCATTGTTTCGACAATCTTGAGGGATATCGTGATGTCATCGTAGCTTTGTTGACAAATGTTTTTTATTTCATTCTACATATTATCATATATTACACGTTAAAAATAAATGATAAAAATACAAAATTCAGAAACTGTAATGTCAAATAATTGGTCTGAATAAGTTGAATAGTTATGCATTCGCTGTTATTTCTCTTTTACTACATATAAAAAAGGTTGTCACAAAAGCTACTGAAAAAATTACAGCCAAAATTGCTAAGATAATTGTCAAAATAATGATGGATATGGAGAGAAAGGAGGTTTGGTTTGGGTACAAAACTTTCAACAAGGCCTTTGGAAAGTCGATGGGAAGAGGCGTATTTACATCCATCGGGCACCAAAGACACGTCTCTAAATTCCAAAACTGGTTATTTTTATAAAATACAGTGCCCTTCACAATATTTTGGTACCAATGCGAATAATCCCAATGGTCATAATCTGAAACCCCGCAAAATCCGATCCCCGTAGGTACACTCCTCAAAGGCTGCTCTGGATTTTCCGATATAACTTTTTTGGTAGTTACTCTTTTGGTATAATTTGGTCGGTTGATAACGTTGAAAAACAAGACACATTCTGTTGGTTGGTCATAGATCATTGCGATAAATGGGCGATTCAATTTTATTCGATAATTTGATGAATCGGAGAGGTCCGGAGGAAATGGTTGGTAGGTTGGAGATGGATCATTCTCAATACCTGAATATTAAAAAGTTTAGTTAATCTAGTGAAGATTTAAATTAGAAACAAAAATGAAATAAAAATAGAAAAATTGTAAAACTAAAATCTTTGTTCCAGTTACATTGAAGCTTTAATTTTTAAATATATATACCTTCTCACAGCACCTATATTACAGTGAAAAGGCTTTACAGGTGTGATATACTATATGTAAAAGAAATAGGAAAATGAATGTTACCATTTGTTGTGGTTGCCACACTTCCTTCTTCATTCACCCGAATGAATGTCTTTTGTACTGCCTTCGACACAAACAAATATGGATTTATTCCAGAAAAGTTTGCTTTGGCCGAATCAAACATTACACCTAATCCCATCTGACAAAAGAAATCATTTTATGAAATGCTCCAAGTGTATTAATTGTAGGATTAATACATTGTAAATGGTGCAATAGAAATATTGAAAACGTGATATTCTTACACTGCTCAAAGGAAGTTTTAGATCAATTGCGGACTCGAGTTCAAATCTGGGCAACCACAAAGAAACGCTACTTAATTTCAGTTCACTCAGCATTTCGGTAATTGGGTACATTTTTAGTCGGTCTTCTAAGTCTGGTAAACCGTCCTCTTTGTGGGGCAGTAGAAAAATCATACTGAAAGAAACAGCCTGAAATAAAATTTCCATTTTTAAACCAAGAAGAAAAAAAAACGTTTGTAGTCTAAATTATAGTAGAAATAATATTAATTATTTTAATGTATAATTTGACCAGAAAATTCTCAAGATAATTATTACCTTAAATGGTAACAAAACCACGGTTGCACCAAGTTCCTCAATATCGCCATATTTCAGATCAGCTTCCAGTTTCATCATATCGACAACAACAGTTTCAATAGTTATGAAACCGTTGTGTTCATAAGGTGTGATGTAGAATACATCTTTATTAGTTAATGATTGATCGAATTTATTTTCCCAATGTCCATGAAAATAAATAGCATTGACTAGAATTATGCCATTCACCTCAGGAATATTGTCTAAGAATCAAACCATTTATTTAAGGAATTTCAGACCACACTGTTGCAAATATTTAATTAATGGGGAATACAAACAAATTGAATAGTTGAACCTGCTAACCTGCTGTAAACACTTTTTGGATTTGACCCCGAGTTGTCGAGTCAAAAAAGTCATTGATGATATAGGCCGACTCGTTTGCATTGCTAAAATTCAATTGAATGGGTTCATAATTGTAATACGTTTTTAAGGTTCTTTTAAAGTCTTTATTTAATTCAAAGCCAGCCTGCACATAAATTTGATTAGCAGTTTTCCAAAACATTTCGCCACCAATACTCTGTAAATTTGTATTGAATAAGTACATACATATATATTATTGGATTACTTCAAATTTTTCAAAATGTTACGCAGATTAATGTAATACACAAGTACACCTATACATATACTTACAATACCTTGAAATATTCTCTAAGGGTCTTGTAGCCTTCGTTGAGCGTATCACTTGACTTGGGGAATTTAAAAGTTCTGTCAATAGCGTATGCTGTATTTCCATTTGCTCCAGCGCGAATCATAGCCATTACAGCGCTTAAACTGAATGGAGAAAAAATGAGATTCCCTGGATACTGTGACTTTAAAGCCTGAAAAATGTAAATATTATTTCATATACTAAACCTGTGACTCCATATTATCATAAATATGAGCTATTAGGGGGTTTCACGCAAAGCGATTATAATCTGAATCAGATTACTTCATATTTGGTTACAAAAGATTAGCCTGAGCTCAATGATCATTTTGGGGAATTAATCTGCTCATATTAACGCCAAATTTGAATTATTGGAGGAGAAATATGTGAGCGAGAATAAATTAAATCGTCAAGAATCGAGTCAAAAGCTGATTCTTATGTGGCTAATGGTTATGACATTGAATAAAAATTTAAATTAATGAAATCCAATTTGTAAAATGATATATTGTTATGATGTCCTGAACAAAATATTATAACGACCTCCATTGAGGGTGATATTATTGCAAATAAATAAACAAATAGATTCGTGTGCAAACGCTGTTTTATTTGATTAGTTTCAATAATCCGATCATAAAATAAATCGGCTTATGATCAATTGGCGTGAAACCCCTATTCATTAAGTAGGTGTAGTCCAATCAAGGACTATATAGAAAACTGGACATAAGTTTTAAGGCCATATGCTCTGTTTCAAAATAACTATACAGACAGATGGATGTCTCGTCAATGCTTGAGTGAAACTTCTTCCAATTTTTTTGTTTATCGTGTAGATTGTTTAATCATATTACGATATTAGTAATGAATTTTAATCAATTAAAATGATAAATTTTGGCGAGAAGAGCGTCCTAATGGCTGAAGCTATTTTTAAACGTCAGACAATGTCCATAATATTTGATTACAGTAAATTGAGTAAATTGCGAACTATAATTACACTGTGTAACAAAAAAGCAAATTCATTATTTGCTTTAGTGATTTCTTTAAGAGCCAAATCCCCTCTTTTCTTGCTCTGAGGCATGGTCTCGGATGCAGTCAGCACAATAAAAAGTAATTTGGAAAACGCACCTGTAAAAAAATGAAATAATTTTTACAAATAATGGGAAACATAGCAATAATGTATGTAACATAGAATAAACATTATTGTTTTTTACCATGTTTTTGCTATTTTAAATGGAAGTATTGATTTCTTTGGATATTACAGATAATTAGGAAGTTTTAATTAAGAATGCCTATGGTGGAAATAATAATTTAACCTACTTACAATTTTTAATAAAATATACCGTATTTTTAGTATAAATAACCTCCATAGCCACTACTTGCAATGGTGACCTCCCTGTATTTATAAACCCCTTCCGTTCTCTGGAGGTCAATTTTAATATACATATCACCCTTCCAGAGTGAAGTGTGTTAGGTAAATGTATACTACTGGCTACTAAAGATAACATAATATTACAAATTTGACAAGTTCAAAGCCTTGCCGTGTATATGAGTATATACTTTTAATAATTTTATTGTCGCATCATTACATGAAAGGGGGCAGGGCGATACACTTTTCCCTACACTTTTATATGTGGACAAAGTGACCTAACCACAGTAGTTTACGTTGTTTTAAAACCCCACTTTAACGTTAAATGATATGCATTTGTTTTTGTACTGTGGAGCATTTTCATTTTTAGCGACATTTTCGTGCAGAGCAAGAATTCCCATTAACAATTTTAAGGACACACACGAATGCGAAAAGCGCTTCAAAGATTATTTGAAGCATTATTTAAACACGCAATGACGAAAACGGCATGAACGATTTTTGGATTGTATATTTTATGAGATTCAGATTTTCTTAGGTGAATGACTGTATAAGTAAAGTAATTACCTATTTATAAGTTTTAAACATTCTGATCTAAACGCCGCACGTTATATAGCGATATATTATGATCACGAAAAAGCGAAACACACCAAAGAAAGTAATTATAGTGTAGAAAAGTCAACGTAAAGGGTGGACTGCTTTTTATGTACACGCAGATGAACTCATCTAAAACGCTCTGAACATGACACCTATATTTAAGCAGAACAGTAACCTTTTTCGTGTCTTTTATAATAATAAATTACCTAAACATAACCCAGGCATCTAGAGGTCTCAAACCTTACACTTTTAACATAAATAGGTTGGCGGGAGTAAATAATTGTTTGTGTGTAGTACAAGAATGTACTACACATCTATAAATCGAAACTCTTAATTTCGTTGAATAAAGCCACGATTTTTTTAAATTGATTTTTCTACCGACAAGTAGCACAATTACACATATATTTCAGAAAAATTACCCTAATGGTGTAAAAATTATTTTTCCCAACATAACCAAGAAAGAAATGCTTTAGGAAATCAATAAAAGAACTTATAACTTGAGTAGGAAGGAACCAATCCACGGAAATAAACCTTATTTCTAAGTTGTCTTGTTGTCAACTGCTTTTGTCATGTTTTTATTCAATCTAACTAACTATCAAACCAACTAAATTGATGTATAGTAGGATTTGGTCTAGAAACCCGATTTTGTCCATCAATTTCTAGCATGTTACAGAATCAAATTATTTTCTTGTCCGTCATCACTGGACCCTACAATGAATATTGCATCAAAATATGCGTTATTAATAATTATATGAAAAAGAGGGCTAATGAAGTGTAAATAATCTTACCTGGAATCATTTTATTTGTAGAAATACATAGAAGTTGCCCAATTTAAAAATTATAAACTGATACCTACTTCAATAATAGGTTTGATAAATGGGCATCACTAATAAAACTAATGATTGAACATTTAAAATGGTTAACAGCCAAAAATAGTAAATCGCTATACTATATGAAGCACTGCTGCTTATGTACAGGAACACTAACAAATGAAATACTTTCCTATAGACGATTGAGTAATTTAGTACTTCTAGTGAAACAATAACGAAACATGCCGATTATTTGAAGGGAATGAATGGTTCCACTCGAGAAAAAATTGTTGAACTCGTTGGAACAACCAAAATTTTTTTTGTTTTAAGTAGGTAGTGTGAAAATTACTATAAGAAAATTATTATATTTGTGTTACAAAATGTCTTGTGCTTTTAAACGTTATTAATTTTGATACCTTTGAACATAATGTAGAAAAGATTATAAGAAGTTTGTTAAGATTCACACTACGCACACACTTTAGGCTCTATTGGTATCCTACATGCAAATGATAGGAATTTGCCTATATCTAAGAAGTATACAAATTGTAGGTACCTACTTTTGCGTGTGGTACTGTTGTAGCCTAGGTTACTTTTATAACTCCTTCCTTATTAATATTATATGTAATTAACATCATGAAATACACGATATCTTGCAATGCTATTACAATAAGTGCACTGCATGAACCCAGAATGCATAACAAATTATACACTCGTATTACTTTCATGAAAACGGCAAGATGTACATTTTCAATCATGCTAAAGTTTCGTCATATACTTACTAAAGTTCTACAAATTGAAAAATATTTCATTCTTTGCTAATTAATTATTTTTATTTGCGCTAAGAAAACAAAAGAAGCATGTCATATGGTAAATGCAAAAGTAGAAATCAAAGTTCTCTAAAATTATATTATTGTTT
The DNA here is from genome assembly GCA_034694085.1 of Pogonognathellus longicornis. Lineage (NCBI taxonomy): Eukaryota > Metazoa > Arthropoda > Collembola > Entomobryomorpha > Tomoceridae > Pogonognathellus > Pogonognathellus longicornis. The sequence continues at coordinate 14,256 of JAQFYB010002588.1, forward strand.
CATAATATTTAATATTCATTTATATATCTTGTAAGATTCCAATTTCTACTGTCAATATACGTATCAATATTTTAAATGTCCATTATATTATGTAGTAATATGTTTCATACACTTTAATAATAAAAATAATCATTATTGAAAAAACTATTTGTAGACTATCAGTTTTCGGATGAGGTATTTGTTATCGTGTTTTAATACAGTTGAATGTACTGATTGTGAGTTGAATTTCATTCTTTATCAAATTTAAAAAAATCCAAACGTCCGAACGTTTTCCACCATATTATGACTTTTAATTCTACATGATTGTAATATTATGCTATTTATTTCAGTCGCTATTTCATTGCAACTACGTCATTTATCAAATTTTATCTTATTGGATGGAATCTTGTTTTTATGAGATTCAATGGAAATTGTTTAGGATTTGGTGTTAAGGAGGGGTATATACTTCAATATGCACTAACTGAGGTTTACAGGGGACATTTGAGTGGAAATGGCAGCAATATTTGGAAAGACAAGGGTTCAATCCAGAGAACTTGGAAATTATAATTCCAAATATCGAAATTTTAATTACAGTAATTTCAATTTTAAAAGTGTGGAGGAATACGTGGAGAATGAAGAAATTAATTTTTTAGAACCACTTATACGATCAATATTGCTAAAAACACTTCCAAATGCTCTTCAGAATTTTCTCCTCTTTTTTATGAACTCTTACAAAATCATTGAAACTTTTTCAAAATTGAGTTCTCGTCGCACAAAGAATTTCAGGCTCAAATACGTGGGGTATTATAATACATAGAGTAAAATCATAGAAAATGATATGTTAAAACACAGGGAAAATGGGGCAATGAGAATATTTCCAAAATGGAAGGTGCTCACATTGCCTTAACGTAAGTCTCATGCTTTTGTGAAATATAAACAATGAAAATTTTAATTCTAGTACATTTTGGATATTGAATGATGTAATACTATACCCTATATTATTATATTTTGGAAACAATTTTAATCTTAATTATCAAAAACCGTTTGCCTTAATCTTTTAATACAACCGGGTAAACCCGCGATTCTCCATGCAAATAATATTTTTATCCATTATGAGATTATGACGTTCTATGGTGGCCGATGTCAATATTTTAATTATTTATTATTAGGGTTTATTAGAACCAAATTGTAGGATCTATTGGAAGATTTGCGGTAATTTAGTAAATAAATATTAAGTATGTTCAAGAAGCTCTTTGAAGGAAATAACACACGGAGGTACCACCATTATTGTTACTTTCATACAGTCAAGTAAATATTTTAGGGTTCCCTATCTTCTATAAAATATGCTATGTAATTTAGTATAATTTTGTAAATGTTGGTACATTTTAAATAAAGAGCTGCAATACATCAAGACATCCATTTCTTGGCAATCATTGCGTTAATTACGCTTGCATTAATGTCCTTGGTGAGACGAAGAAAGTTCAAGCAGAAATAGAGTCTTATAATTAAACGTTTGATAACTTGCATAGGTACATCTATTTGGAGCTAAATTGCATCCACGTAAAATATAAATTAACTTGCGAATTACAATTCTACAAGGCGCGTAGGGAGAGGGGTTGCCCTGGTTGCCCGGGCAACCCCTAAAATTTGACAGCTTACACGAGATATTTTAGACATTTTGTGTAAAACTCATGCAAAATATACTAAATGTGCAATATGCACAACGGAATCGGGTAATTAATGTGATATATATATTTGATGACAAGGTTTCTCTTCCTTAAAGTATTTTATTGCATTTTTAAGTCATTTGTTTTTGTATATTGTTCACTTGGGCAACCCCTAACTTTCAATCCTGGCTACGCGCCTGAATTCTACAGCACTTATATTACTCGATTATCTAAAATATTGGTCATTTATTGTCAATAACACTCTCGTATAAGCTGGTAATATCATGCCTGCCCATATAAAATAACGTTTTCACAATAAAAAGTTTTTTTAACCTTTAGCAAATACTAGATACCTACCAAAATTGAAAACTACTACTTCCATGGCTTTCAAAGGCAAGTTACTTAGTTTTATTCGTTCAACGATAGAAAATAATTTAGTCAAGTTGGATTTTAAGACCGATTGGGCGTACTTTAAATTCTCCATCAACAAAATGAATGATTGTGGACTGCTGCCTTTTTCCTGGGACCTAGACGCCCAGAAGTTTCGATCCTCTTCAAGAAGGATTGTAGTATCCATGTATGGAATTTGGATGATTGTACACATCTTTTTTCTGATTTACTACGGCGTGATGTTAATATTTCTTAGAAACCGTTCAGACTCCACGAACGCAGAATATGTCAATATTCTGCTATTTGTGACGTATCGTTGCGTCATGGTGTCGGCTATTTTTGCCATTTTCAGTAAGAACGTCGATATCGTTGGAGTTTTCAATCGGTTAATCAATGAAACGAATGGGTTTTCCGGTAAGTTATTTTTTACAATATGATATCAACGTAATAAATACGTGGACGGCATAATTATTAGGGAGTTTGCAATAGTCGAACGATTAAACATTTACATGTAGAGCAGCTGCGCATAAGTAATGGCAATTCTTGCGCACCATAATGTAAATAATCTAACCCATTCGCTACTCGTTCACGTTATGGATTTTACATTTAACGTTTGTATTTACGATGAAAGACGATTCTACCCGTTAATGTTCCGATGAGCTTTTCATTACGGAGTTTGCGAAAACCAAACGTGCAAGATTACAATCTAAATGATTGAGTCAAATTTGTTAAAATTAGACTGCGCATGCCCAGGTTCTCTATTTCCAATATAATAAATTCACGATTGAATTTTGCAAGCTCGCTAATTGACAAATATATTTGATTTTATGAAAACAAATCAAATCGTAAATGTAATCGTTCACGTTTGTTGCTCACAAACTCTGTATTATTCTAATGTTGAATATTTAACATGTTAGAGAATAATGTCGTGGAAGCGTGGATGATGAAGTGGGTATTTGGAATGACGCAAATCATCATCAGCTCGGTGTGTATGAGTACTGTCCTGATGCCTGGGCGACAGTTCATTGCAAATTTCCTTTTCTCTGAAGGAAATGGCATTTCACGTATCATCGGAATTTTGGCCGAAGCTGTGTCACTGACGCTTGGAGCGCATCAGATTACTTTCGTAATATTTTACATATTTGTAAATGTTCACAGATACTCTCTTTTGCTTCGCCGAGTCGGGTTAGTGTTATAATTCTGTTGAAATTGGTTCCATAATATTAATCATGCCAATTGATGCTAATTGTTTTCCCTTAATCTTTTCCTTGTCCCGATTACCATTATTATTCAGTTTATGTTGTAAACCATGCCCGTATTCAGGGGGTGGGCAAACGGTTAATTGCCTCCCCCGAAATCCTAAAAAAAGAAGTTATTTTGGCCTGAAAAGGCAAAATAACCTCTTTTTTGTAAATTTTGCCCTCCCCGAAATGTTTTGCCCTCCATGAAATCGATTTCTGGATACGGTCGTGTTGTAAACTATATCATTTTAACGGAAAACAATTATATTTTTTATTTTCAGAAACGCTACCGGCATCGAATGGCAAATAAAAATTTACAAAACATTGCAGATCTACAACACAATCTTCAACAACAGCGTCAGCATGGTATTTCTGCCTGTTTATGTTACTGGCCCATTAATATCTGTTATATTGGGAAGTTTCTGTCTAATTCGATCTACAGAGAAAACTCCACTGTTACTTCGTTATTTCGTGTACCCTTGCATGTTCTTTGGGGGATTGTGGTACGGTACCATCATTTTAATGGGGTGTGCTTTGTATTGGCAGAATTCTGTGCGAACATTGGCAAAAATCAGAAAAATACATCCTGTCACTCGCAGATGTTTCAAGCAATTGGTAGGATTGCGACCTTTTGGAATCCGATACGGACCTCTGAAAGCAGTCAAGTATAAACACACTTTAGACAGCTATGAAACAATCCTCAACTGTCTGGTGACATTTTTATGCTTATAGCGATTGAAGTGAATGAAAGATGCTAACTGCTTAATACATCATATAACAAATTTCTCGCTCACAATACCAAGTTATATTTTTTGCAATTAGATTTGTCGCTGAGAATCAACTTTAGCAGGAATGTTTGTCATTATTTATCATTTGGTGATGGTCGCTTTATCATTTATATATTAAAGACTTAATTTTAATTAACCTTTAAATTAAATAAAAATACCCTTAAAACAAAGGAATAGCCCTCGAAATGATAAAATGAAAATGCCTTTAAAAAGGGAATTTTTACATTAAATGCTTTAAGTGAATTAATGAACAGCCTTTATGACTAATTTTGTAGTTAAATTAATAGTATCTAATTTTTGCATTAACTGTATTCCTTTTGGTTTTTATTGAGAATTGCATTAAGTCATTTAGTCAAATTGAAACATATATTAGTATTGATTATTATATTCTAGTAAGAGATCCTATATACAGCATCTTATCAGCATGAATAAGCATATCCTTCAACTCTGTGTTTATCCTCATCATCACATGATATATATTTACATATATGCATGTTTGAGTGAAGCAAATCCAAACCTATAATCTTCCCTTGTATAATTTGTACTCCACATCATTACTAAGGGAATAAACTTTCCAATTTTTGACCGTCAGAAAATAAAGGTCTTTCCTTTATAATAAAGGTAGTTAATATTTCCATGATTTATTTTTAAGGGCTATTAATTAATGGCTTTTCCATTTTTTAGGGGTGTTAAAAACTAGTAGAGGCAAATTCTTTTTTTAAAGGCAATTAATTAGCACCCTATATTAAACTGCTTTTACAATGTGTACAGACAAAACTGCTTTCTCAATCCAGTGTAAGAATGTTAGCAAACCTATTACACAAGCTATTAGTAAGCTGTTAGTAAACCTATTACGGTGGACACATTATTACTTAATATAGCCACTACCAACGTTTTTGCTTTGTAATTCAAATAATTGAATGTATTTAAAATAATAGGCTTAGCTTTGAATAAAAAATTACATTGATACTCTCACATCAATGCGGCATTATTCCAGTTGGGAAATTAGGTAGTTTAAAAATACATACTAAGGAAATGAATAAAAAATCTATTTCAGGCCAAAAAAATAATAAAAAATAGCCATATGAAATAGAACCTACATAATTATGTATATACAATTGAAGAATACGGTAATAATAAAAATATCTGCAATTGTTTTCTCTTTGAAAATTACACAATTTTATTTGAAATTGCGTAATATTTATCATAATTATATATGTATATTTTATATGCTCAGCTAGAGATAATCAGATAATGGGACAGTGAAAAACTTTTATTCCTAGAAGGCTGACAAAAATGTTATAATAATATCATAATTTAGCTAGGTATTATTTACATTTCTCCTAGGTTTTAACCTTTACACATTTACTATACATGTATCATCGAAAAATTCCGGTTTTACAAACGGGATTAGTGCGACCAACAAGCTAAATCAACCTAGAACAATAGTTAATCCTAGCGGAGATTCACTCCCAAAAGCAGTAGAGTTTATTACAGAAAAAATATTTTGTTTTGCAGAATATGAATTTAGACATTAAAGATGACTTGGCTCATCCCTATTTGTAGAAAAATTATTGAAGAACTTTTTCATCTTAAAATATTTTGATAAATAAAAACAATTGTAAATTGGCTTGGTGGTCGCACTGATAATTGAACTCATTCCGTTTGTAGAACTTGCCTATTTCTGGTTGTTTTTATTGAGCAAGTATAAATTCACCTAAACTAACTCAAAAAACTTTGATGTAATTGTAAATTTAAATTATTCAAATATTTTGATATTTATTTGAACTTATTTGAAAAGTTTGGATTTATTTGAATTTAATCAAAAAAGTTTGGAATTCTTTAAAATAATTAGGGAAGTTTAAATTGACTATTTAATTCAGTTTTCCTTCCCTTCATTTTAATGGATGAAATATAAATTGCATCACCACCTGATGTTGTAATAATTAAAACCCTCCTGTGATTAAGTAAAAATTATTGCATCACTCCCTGATAACGTAATAACTGCAACGCCCCCACAATAATTTCATTGCTCCATATCAACATAACCATTGCATAACCATTCTTTTTTAATTGGTGGCGCAATGATACATTACATAATATCCACAATAACTTTTATAAGTAAGTACTAAAGTACTTGTTTATAGACCGTATACAGAATCCATATTGGATACACCAGTCTGCCCCATCTTTTCATAGGAAGTACTTAATTTTTCTTTTTGTGTAATTGCGTCTTTGGGGGCGACAGCTCCATGCAACCGTATAACTATAGTCTTATAGGTACTACGCGGCCCTACGTGTCCGGGTTGTTCGACCATATAGCCTACCAAGGCATTGCGTTTCGACACTGTCCTCAGGTACTGATAAGAGAAGCTAATCAGAAAAAAATACCCCAATAGTGTGAAAAAATTATTTTGCCCACAATCGAAAAAGGAAGGTTTTGAGAATCGAGAATAGGAACTATAACGTAAGTAAGAAGCTATCCACCGAATCCATACTTTGGTCTGTGGAGGCCTATATACAATATAACTCCATGTTGTACATTCCCAGCCCGAACCCGACTCGAAGTTGTAAAATTGTTGCCCGAACTCAGGCGAGCGGGCAACGAGCTGGCTCGGCTCGTTTACACCTCTACTATTGACTATGAAATTTGCATATTTTTATATTAATTATTTCTCGATCCTCTCGACTGTCTATAACCACTATAGCAAAATCATACACGATTTTATTATAAACTAATGCATTTCGGATATCTTCTTGTTTAGGTTTCGGGTTCAAGATACCACTTTGTTTACTAGTAATAAATGCTTTTGGTAAATCAGTGGTATCTCCCGATTGGAAAATAATTTCAAAATTCGGGCTATTTACTTTTGTAGCTAGATAATTGCTCTTTCATAATCAATTTATAGTTTTTCGAAAAAGTGAAAATTGTAAGCTCAATCCAAAAAAATTCGGATTCAGCTTACAGTTTTCACTTTTTCGAAAAACTATAACCACATTATGAAAGAGCAATTATCTAGCTACAAAAGTAAATAGCCCGAATTTTGAATTTATTCTCCACTCCGGAGAAATCTTTTTATCTGCAAAAAAAGTCACGTAGTGTGCAGTGTCACCTTAAGGTCTATTCCAACTCTATATACATGCTGTGTATTGTATTGATTCGTATACAGTTGCAGTTAAACTAAACCTGAAAATAAATAGAGCTTGAAGGCCACCCCCAGTAATGAGTTTGTTCCTTGAGTTTGTTCTGTAAAATTCTCAATTTGGCCCTCACTTTAATCCGCTATATTAATAGTATGTGTTACACACACATTGCATACACTAAAACGTAGTTGTATTAATTCCTAATACATGGAAAAAATAAAATGTCTTTCAAATATCAGAGTGAGATAATGTTTACTGGATAATGTTGGATTGTTGGAATACGGACAAATGACCTAAACCTAATTCTCAGAAGCATACCTTCTCACCCCGTTAGTAGCCAACAGGGTATATAACTGGGATCTTAAACAGGGTATGGAGTATAACGTAGTAAATATAACAAACTCTCTCCGGATTTTGGCATATTTACCGCAAAAAAAGGTTTTGTTGAGATGTTTGAAAAAGTACGCGAAATAATTTTTTAGAACTGTTTACAAATTTTTCATTATTTTTTTCAAATTCAGCACCTACAACTGTAATTCGGTTTTATTGCCGGTTTTGTTGTGATGTTTGAAATTTTGCATTTTGTTGATGTTGACTGTCTCTGTCACAATATCAATTTTGGCGAAGATACGCACCCCTGCGTGACGTCAACTACAGCCACTTCAGTAGATCCTGGCTCAGAGTGGTAACGAACACTCTAACGAACCTAAAAGAACTCGAACAGCACAGGAACCGAGAACTGTTCGAACTGTTCGAGAACAAGACGTTAAAATCCCCAGCAAACAACATGCATGTGCAGGCTATTACTAATCAAGTGTAGATGTACGACGTTGACTTCCTACGTCGTGACATTTTTATCCTTCCGAAAGGATGATTAAACTTTGTTGACCCGACGGGCTATTTCAATTTTATCAATCCAGGGGAATATTTATATCTACATAAATGTTGTTTTTTGAGCGAAAAGAAATAAGGTACCTAATTATAGAAAATAACAAAATAAGATATCATTTACTTGGTAATCATTGCCTTAATTACGTTAGCATTAATGTCCTTGGTGAGACGAAGAAAATTCATAGAGTCTGATAATTGAACGTTATATAACTTTCATGCATCTATTTGGAGCTAAATTGTATCCACGTAAATATTAAATAACTTGCGAATCAAAATTCTACAGCACTTATATTCAATATTACTCGATCATCTAAAATATTGGTTACTTGTCAATAACAGTTTCGTATAAGTAGATAATATCATTCATGGTTGAATATTGTTTTCTGTACCACATTGAATGAAGTTCCTACCAACATAAAGTAAATTTTGTTTAAATAAAAATAGTTTTATTTTAATTTTTAGCGGACGTTAGATACCAAAATTGAAAACTACTATTACCATGGCTTTCAAAGGCAAGTTAGATAGTTTTATTCGCTCAAAGATAGACAATTATTTAGTCAAGTTGGATTTTAAGACCGATTGGGCGTACTTTAAATTCTCCATTAACAAAATGAATGATTGTGGATTGCTGCCTTTCTCCTGGGACCTAGACGCCCAAAAGTTTCGATCCTCTACACAAAGGATTTTAGCAGCCATGTATGGAATGTCGATGCTTGTCAATATCTTTTTTCTGATTTACTACGGCGGGATGTTAATATTTCTTCGAAACCGTTCTGACTCCAACAACGCAGAATATGTCAACATTCTGCTTTTTGTGACGTATCGTTGCGTCATGGTGTCGGCTATTTTTACCACTTTCAGTAAGAACGTCGATATCGTTGGAGTTTTCAATCGGCTAGTCAATGAGACGAATTGGTTTTCCGGTAAGTTAAATCATTTGTTTCTTTTTACAATATAATATTAATGTAATAAATACGTGGAAGCCATTATTAGGGAGTTTGCGAAAGTCGAACAATTAAACATTTACATGTATAGCACCTGCGCATGCGTAATGGCATTTCATACGCACTATAATAAGCAATCTAACTCACTCGTTCACGTTGTGGATTTTACAATTAACGTTTGCATTTAGTACGATGAAAGACGATTCTACCCGCTATGAGCGTTTCATTACGGAGTTTGTGAAAACCAAACGTATACCATTACACTTACGAGGGCCGTAGCCACTAAGGGTGCTGAGGGTGCTTAAGCACCCCCCAGATTATTGTGGCTTACACTAGATATTATTG
>JAQFYB010002589.1:0-23639 GCA_034694085.1 Pogonognathellus longicornis
AGTACCTAGTGACTCATATTCATAATAATTTCCTTTGGGTATCTTTTACTAGAAATATTCAAGAGCTTGGCAAACAATTGCCCAGGAATGATGATACACTATGTCATGCAAGAGTATTAATAATATTGCACATCAAAGAAACATTAGGAAAGCAAATAATTATACCTAATCACTTTTTTACAAAATGATCTTTAAGCACGATAATTGCATGGGTACAGTCATAATGCATGTAAGTACGTTAGCCTACCTATACATAGAAAGATAAGCCCTTGCGTTATTTATCATGAGATTTAATCCTTAGCCATATGAAAACTATAATTGATTTTCCCTTTCCTTCATGTCGTAATGTGTTGTATGTTGTATGTAACGTTACTGTTTGAGAAGGTGAAAAGGCATTTTGTAAAGAATAAAAAATCGACCAGACTTACAAATTATGTTTTGTAATTTGCTTAGTAGGTGCTGCTGAAATGCACAACGCATCATACTTCTAATATTATAGCTGTAAGGCTGTTTTTAGTTTTTCTAGTATTTAATGTATGGGAATAACTATTTAATTAGTTACTATTAATTTAATGACAAACTCTTACTGGTCAATAATTGCCTATTTATTCACTCAATGACTCAACGACATTTCTTTCGATTCACTGTTTACAATGTTCAGTTCAATGTTTATTGCCTCCGCTTGTCATTACTATGTACATTATACATACATGCTACAGTGACTGCACACAACTTACATTTTTTACACACCTCCTAAAACAATACCTTTATGTAATTTACGACCGCATGTGTTCCATGTAACACTAAATCATAATTTACTGCTTCAAGCAGAAAGGTTAACAAAATTAAATTTAAAATATGAAAGCCATAAGGTATTCTCTTGGTGGTCCTATTCCATGGCCCCTACAGTCAAGTACAATTATTAAACTAACCTTTATTTTTACAGTGATATACAAAGCAAAATAGTTTTTACTAAGGAACAACAGATTCAGGGGCTTCCTCAGTGTCATTATTGTTGTCTCCTGTAGGCATTCTATTGATTTTTGGAAAATTACATGTCAGTATCACCGTTGAGTGGTACAGGTCGATAGGAATTTTGTATGTGCTTTATGGAATGACAAATATTTGTTATGTATAGAGTATAGACCATATAAGCTAAAGAAATAATAATTTGGCTTGTCATTTTCATCACAGCAGTATAAGTATAATATTTGATCTCATTTGCGTCATAAACCAAAAGCTTAAGTGCTTCTGTCATTCTCCTGCAGAAAAATGTCCTTTACAGTCACAATGAAGCAGAAACTTATTTTGTAAAGCAGGAAAAGTAAAGTTTGATAAAGTTAGCTACAACAAAGCTTGATGAATAAACATAGAACAATCTAAAGTATACGACAAACTACATTTATAACTTCTAATAAACTAAGTTATTGATCATTATAAAGCATTCATCATCTTAATGTCGTTTTCATGAGTGGTTTGATAAGTATAAGATGTGTAACCTAGTAAAAGTTTTGAGCTACCTAAATGTAAAGGATTCGGTATGCAGTGTGGTTAGCAATTTACATTATACAAGGCATTATTAATTTCCAAGGAGTGTCTTTACTCTTTACTTACGAGTTACGACAATCAAGTTGCTATTGTGCAATACATGTATGCAGATAGATCTGCAGCACACCACATTTAAATACATAGTAGGTACATAGGTACACGTACGCAGTAAATATTCTCAAACTAAATATTTGGTTACTGTAAGGCATTGGACATGCTATAGTTACAAATTCCATCTCAGGTCAATAAAATGAACATTATGATGTTGGTGGAATATGCATAGGTAATAGAATTGCATTTTTATGATCATTGATGTCTTGATGTTATCCTAGATAACTAATCTTATTTGAATGGTGACTGAATAAGTGAAAGGAAGGATACAATGAATTTAAGGAGAGACGAGCAAAATTACTAGCAAAATCTTAAATTTGAAGATCAAAGTTTCACTGTTGATGATCTATATGATTAAAATTTGAAGCAAAAGCATTACATGTGTATACCTACGTAGCATAATAAATATCTACCTATAGAAAGTAGCAATTATTTGCATAAAGGTAAAGCCCAAACCACATTGAAGAATGCATTCTAACTGTAATCGAAGTCCTTGTTTATTGCAAGAGATACTACCTAAGATAACACAAAAAAGGTGCTAAGTATATTGTTCGTGTGTGTACATTTACAAATAAGATTAGTATGTAAAGTTGTGTGGGTAATATTTTTTGGTTTGCGCACTCACATTTTTCAAGATTTTGTAGTTCTTTCCAATTATGTTTCTGTAAAATTGTTTGTCCCACTAAACAATGCCATAAAACTATTTACTTTACACAGAAACATTAACTTGTCAATGGCAATGGGGAGAATAGTAATATATGCCGATAATATTATGTCCATTCTCTAATAGTATCACATCATTTCCCTTGATGATTGTATTACGTAATTCTTTTTTGTCATTCATTCCCATCCCCATCACATTTTAATACCCATGAGCTTTCTTGTTGTGAATAATATGGATTTTTGGCAAACATGATTATTGTATTGAAGGCCGACACATACAGTAAATGCGAGACATTATTAAGGGATAGTTTTCGTGTCTCTCTTATTTAATGCGCTGTGGTGGTATAAATTATAGCCTAGGTATCTGCATCTGCATATAAATAAAAATGTAAGTGAATTACAGGTACTGTAGGTTTACGCTAAATAAAATGTAACTCACATAGATACCTATTAACTACACTTAATATTAATGTTAGCAGATAATAAGTAGGTACCTTTACAATGGCATTATGTACCTACGTATCATTACACAATGATTTACTTCATTTACTTATCATTAGGAATAATTATAGGTAGAGACAGTGTACAGACAGACTAGACATAAAATTTTTGCCACACATTAATTGTATTAGCAATCGGATCCACTGTGAATGAATAATGGCTTCTGTCAGTGTCAATTCACACGATTCTTTTATTCAGAACATTTTCAGCTTTGTTTGAATTGATAGTTCAAGTTCAATTGAAGACGCAACTACACAAAACCAACTGTGTTTATGAATTAAAATAAATTATCACATACGTAAGACATGTTCAAGACAAGAAAAACGTGTGATGGTATATTGTCTGCGATGTATGTGATGTATTTTGAAAATTATAATTTTTAGGGCAATTAACCACACAGAGAGCTCTACCTGAAAACCTACTAGACAGTCATGCTAACACACATTTAATGACAATTCAACTGATTCTAACATCAATACTGTGAGAACCTACTGTATTACACAATGAGTGAGAGAAATGAACAAACATTTAAAATTCTTTTTCACCTTCATAACACAAAGTAAATTGCTTTTTGCTGGCAGATGGATTATGTAGGTATGTGTACTTTATGTACAAGAAATTGTTGAAGTATCTTACATAATTATGTACTCAGACAGTTTTGCAAACATAACATAATTTAAGCATCAATTCTTTGTTTTAATATTTATTTTTAAAAAAAGACAATAAACAAATAAAAGTGTATACTCACAATTACATTATACTCCTCCGCTTGTGAGTGAGTGACTTGTGTAAAGTGAAACATGCAAATGTAATCTTCGCTTTGTCTGTCATAAAAAATTCTTACTACATTTTGATTCAAGTGCAATTCAACGAAAGCACTAGCAACAACTTCTTTAACTTAAGCCTTCATTTCCACTTATGAATAATGCAAACACACCTTATACTTATAATAGTGAGATCGTGTATGCCATTGCGTATTACGTTTGTATATAAATCGGTTACTGTTTAAGTTGTAAGCATAACTATTTTCAGTTTACCGTAAGGTAGAGGTATCACAATTTATTCACATTCACAATATACTTGCTCACGCTAACCTTTCCGACAACATTACACTATACCTACTGTAGCTATGGGTAGCTATATATATTTTATTATAATCTTCAGTGCAATGATAGAAAACGCGAACAGAAGAATCGTCATGTACATACACAACATCCAGTAGTGTTCTTTTGCATATACAAGGCTGTATTTAGGAGGGGCCAAGATGGCAATTGCCCCTCCGAAGTCGGAAAAAATAGATTATTTTACCAAAAAAGTGCAAAAATCTCAAAAATTTTCGCGCTGCACGCAAATTTGATACATTTTAGATTGATTTCGGCATAAAATAGCTCAAATTTTTCCACTATTGTGCATCATATTAGTAATTTGCCCCTCCCGAAATGGAATCCTAGATACGGCCTTGTGCATATACATACATGTCTGAAGTATCTGTATCTAATAGATATAGTTTAGTGTCTAGAATTGCATATAAGGATTAGGACGAGTAACAGGTTAGCGTCATCATCATAACTTCTGCTTAGATATAGTTGATTGAAGTTCATAGAAGATATTCAGGATATACATGCAGTGTCTTCGTTTATATAAATAGGAGGATAGGTGTGCTGCTGTTAAGAACACACAATAACATATACCTATGTGGAATGTATTGTAGAAATACATTTATTCTTTACGATTGTATAAAACATACAGTAGTACTGTACACTCATACCTATGTGTAATTTAAATTATACAATTTAACAGCTCACAGAGCTATATATATGATGTCCATCGACTTTCTATACTTAACTTATTGTAAGTATGTTAAAGCATTAGTATAGGTACACACACAGAGTGATATAATAATCCTTGCATAAGAATATTGTTGTATTCGTAGATATATATTATGACAAAGAAAGGCTTGCGTAACAGTAGAGATAATAATAATATAATCTGTAGTGGTTTCGTACATTAAGGAACAAACCTGTTGTCACAGGAGTCATTCATAATGTGTTTGAGACTTGTCTGACTGACTTAGTAATATATGTGATGCGAAAAGGTGTACAATGTAGGTATGAACTATACTTCGTCTTTTACGTTTGTTAAAAAGCAGCACACACAGGCACTGGGCAGTGTCATCTGAAGATTTTTTTCTTTTTATCTCTAAGTGGGAATCCTAAACACTGTATTCAGTAAGTTACGCTGTTGTACACGATATACAAGTAGCAGTCTGCTCTGCAGGTCTTCTGCTGTTGAAACACACACTGGTTTGTAAAGGTAGGTATGTAGTGTAGGTAAGCGTAATGGAGTGTTGGCCAAGGCGTTGTGACTGACGAGGGTGGAACTGAAGTTTATATTCTATTGCTTTAGTTGAGGTTTGAATTCATGCAATGCACAATGCAATGCATGATGTTATTGACCTCAAACTGAAAGAAAAACATGAGAAACGCAGATTCTGAAGAAAGATTTTACAATACTCACCAACGTTGGCCACTTAATCATTCACTCATCAGTTCATCACAGTCAGCCCATCAGTCTTAGATGATATATTGTTGCTTTAACTTCACAGCAAGAAATCAAAGCAATGTGTTTTTATGTGTACAGTGTAATCTACGTTCACATTATATGTACATGTACTGACATCGTTGTGACTACTAAAATTATTATTATCTTTATGATTTCAGATTCAGAGATCATTTTAAAAATAATAGTAAATGCACACTTTAAAGATACTATTTGGGTAAGTAATCTTGATAAGTAGGTACGTAAACAAAATAAAGTAACGGATAACACACAGAAATTGCAACAAATAATATTCTACTTAATGTTAGTAGTACTAGGTAAGTACTTAGCAATAAAAACAAAATCCGTAGGTATTAAATGTTTTTGAAGTTGTCCTCATTACCTATTTTTGAGTAGGAGAATGAAGACGATGATTACATACACAATGCCTGTATTTACCCGTGTACGGTCATGGTAATGCGATACGTTGCATTTATCTCAACAATAATGTTGTATGTATGTATGAAAGGAATAATATTGATAGGTTGTACACACATTTATTGTACTGCTATGCTTTTCGTCTGCAAGTGCAAAGACTGGTAGTTATAAAGCGAATAGAAGTGTATGAAATAACATGGGTATAGTATAGTAAACACAGAGTAGTAGAAATATAAACAGCAAGTCCCTGTTTGACCTATATTTGCAAGTTAATCTCTTTAAGCTGTGGGCCGAGAGCCATACCGGCAAAACTCGTACGTATTGATGATATAGATTGAAATGCCCATTGTTAAATAGCATCCACGGTGGATGGACGATAGACTACAATAAATAATAATAATAATAATGTAATTTTGATTAAGAGCTTTAGTAGGCTTTGGCTACCTATTTACCTTCATTTGCTATGTATAACAATAATATTCGTAATAGTATCATAATAAATACTATTACGTTCCTATGCACAAGGATTATTTAATGTTGATAACCCATAGTGTAGTAAATACCTAAATAGATATAAAATATTAACAGTAAGTTTTATGTGTTCTCTCCTCCAATGTATATATATACACATTATGCATGTGGTCAAGTCATCTGATGCATGCAAGCTTCCAATCGACATTCCTATAAAGAATCTCACAATGGAGTTTTTTCACACAATGGAGGAGTAGGAATATACTCCGTAGCTTTAAATTAAATGTATGTGTACTGTACTAGATGCAGATTCTACTTACAGCGTGCAATTACTATGTAATGTATATGTACATCCTACCTGCATGCATCAACTTCATCAACTCATTACATTATTCCACTAACAAAACGGTGTTCCTGAGTCATTCTTTTTTGCAGCCAAAGCCAACAATTCACGTTAGTGCTACTACGCCCGTATCTATCTGTGTTTACAATAGAACCAAGTGTAAATATAACTTTACCAAATTCTCTTCCATTGAGAATTCAGAATTCTCACTCACTACGCAATTGTAAATATTATACTCATATGCTCTTGCAGTAGTGTATGGTCGAGGTTAGTATATTAAGGTTTTCATTTTAAACATATGTATTTGTGTAGCTGAAGTTTGGACAGCCGTATATCCCCTGCGGATTTCATAGTAGACGAGCAGAGAATCTTACTAACCCGTGTTTACCAATGTAAACTAGAACGATTCATGTACTACTAATATACTTACTTGTTCAACAATCAATAATTAGTAGCCATCAATCTGTTAAAATTGTTTGTTACAATCTAAAACTTGAAATCAAAAGTGAACAAGATTGATTCAGCGGTAATATTAATTGGATGCTTCAAATTAACTTTTTTAACACTTTACTTACTATAACCTGAGCGTACGCTTAAGTGACACCTGATATCTACCTAATTGAAAATACTGATTCACACTTGCAAATTATTACCGTCAAATAATTAATATACATGCAAATGACTTTTACGTACATCGATAGTTATTACAGGTTTTATTGGTGGTAGGTAAATCAAGGGTAAAGTTAGACGTAACATTCCTACTATTCATTCATGCGATATACAATTTGTAGCGTTAGGTTTGCAAATGGAATTCATGTAGATATTCTTATTTTTAATTAATTCTTGGTACTTCACACTGTTTTTCAGCGTCCATGCGAATTTATAAATGCAATTGGGAAGTATCGTTTTCTGTACCAAACACATCATTTTGTGTATGTATTAGATCGAAATTTTGTCCATTTTAGCAAAGAGAATTCTGTTTGCTGACATAGACAATATATAATATGGTAAGGTAGACCTCTGTTCAAAGTGAATAACTGTTGACACATTTTGGCTGAGAACATGTCCATAGTTTTAGCCATTTTGCAATCAAAGGATATGCTATTCAACCTAATAATATAACTCGATATATTTGGTTTTAATCGGTTAGTTATTTACTTGAGTATTATCAATACTTAAAGGCTTATTCTAATGTGTGTTTAATAAGTGATATGGTTTACTTTATGGTACAAATGATAGTACCTACGTAGTATGTAATATACCTGTACGCAAAATTAGAACTGACTTGGTTTAACTTTGGGCAGTTTTATAGCCATGTCAATTACGTTCAACATAACACCTGTGCATGTGTGCATGTATGCATGCACCTCCAGTAATTATGTATACCCACCTGACTTTGACATTTTAATTGGTGATTGTGGTTTACATTGAATGTTTTATCGCTTGGCTTGAATTATATCTATTTAAGTCGATTTATTTTGCACCACAATCGCTGGAAATCCACTTTGCTAATGTTAGTTTTGTGGTTTTTGTGTCAGTAGGTACTGGGCACAAAAGACAGTGTTAACCATCTCATAATGAGCACCATGTTATTTACTTTTGATGGATGACAGGGCAGTTATTTGGACATAGCATCTAAAATAACTTACCTAGGTATAATTATTTACCTACACTATTGATACATCAAGATTATTTAAATGTACTTTTACTACTTGATTAATTAAGTGTATGAACTCTTTTCAAAGGTATACAAAGTGTGTGTTTATTAATAAATATATGCCAGTCAGAGGAATCTTGTCTTAAGGCTGATCTAAAGTTAGAAATGAAATCATAATAATAATAAGAATGACTGCGAGGGTGAATTTTAAGAACATTCTAAAATCATGCTACATCTGAGTGGAGCTGATTGAGATTGCTATCTTCGATGGCAATCTAATTGTCAGCAACATTTACTTTTTGAGAAGAGGAGGTTCACAGTTTGGGTGTGGTCCGGCGTCCAGCCCAGTGCTGTTCTCACATAAACAAAGCGAAACACTTAGTGTAACCCAGAGCATAATTAACCTTTGGATTCTATACTTGTACATTTACTCGCTGACATATATATGCAGCATTTCGATTTAATTTTAGAGGATTTTATGTCAAAGAGAGAGTTGCACCTGTGTACCATTGTAACTGTATATCTGTAGATTTGCACTAAATGCTTTTACCCACTCTATGGTACAAGGAAAATAATAATATCCAACTTCAATTTAGGAAATAAGATTTGCACAGTCAGTGCGCAGTGGATGTACAATAAACCCATGGGCTACAAATGTACAATGCAGGCTTGTATTTACGTTTCGATGGGCAGAATTGGCACACCTTCACGTATTCTTTGTGTGTGTATGTATCACGTATAAGATCACTCTGATTGTCTATTTGGGCGATAAGGAGTTTCGCTCGCGTTTATACCGAGTCGGATATGGTTATTCTTATACAAACAAGTGGAAACCAGACATCTGTTTCAAACAATCTAATGAATTTGGATGTAGGTATGTAAATAAAACCGTGTATTACTTGATCTGCACTATTTATACACGTGTACTTCTTGCATGATGTGCGTTACATGTCAAGATATTATAATATGTAATCTACGGTGAGGTTAAAATATTATTACTTTATACCTTCCAGGCAATAAATAAGATGTAAACAATAATATAATATCCAAACCATGTGAATCTTGCTATTTATCATCAGTATTATATTATATCACACGCGTTCCATTTTTGCATGCAAATGTCAGACAAATTATTTGATCCTACAAAATTCGGCCTTTAGCGAGAAAAAAATTCGATTAACCGCCAGCGAATACACTAAATCTTAATTAAATGAAACTTTCCAGACAGTTCCTGGCAAAAGTAGTTACTAGGTTTCTATTTCTTGTTGCATCAAAAATATTCGGAATAGACAAGGTATACTCATACGTGTAATTAACCTAGTAACTATATACCTTGATTCCTACCTACGCAATTACGCATGTAGCATGATTCTTTATATTGCTTATGCCTACGGTTTTAAAATGTTTGCTCAAAAAAGTTTTTTCCCAGACGCAAACTGAAAAACGTTTAAGTTTCATTGTACAGAGTGTTTCATCTAACTCAAGCAGATCGCTTACGTCTGCAATCGAATTGACTAAAAATTTCTACATGATAATGAAGTGAGTAAATTCTGGGAAGAAGTTCCTATTGCGTCATTGCAGGTAGATAAGTCACAATAATCAGTGAGAATGAATTCGGATGACTGTACACTGGACAGTACTCACACACACACAATGTCCATGAAAGCAGAATATTAGCATTCTGACTTTCGTGAATGTGTAGTACGTGTAATTCTGACGATCCGTTATGCTATGTTTGAAACTGCTAGCTTATTCATTCAGCAATAGCTTTAAAAGAATACAGATTTGACACAAATTAACATTACTTTCGTGGACTGCACGTTACCTGTTATCAAAAATTAGCAGAAATTATATTTTCATATTAAAAAATGTAGGTAATGCTTAATAATATAAGTGTTGTTCTTGTCATTACATAGTATACTAATTAATTTCATTCTCCCGCATTCGAACATACAGTATTTGAATGTTTATTATAATGTGATATACATTAGTAGACAATAAATTAATTCGGAATGTAGAAGCCTTCAGAGCAAGATTAGTGGTATGGCAAATTGTTGGAACCCGTATTAGCTTTGGTTCTAAATCGTTGCCAAAGTGTGACATAACTGTTTTTTTCAGTTGTGATTGACACTTTATTCATTTCTTTAGGTGTTAGAAATAATCTGTTTTTGATAACCATAATTTTCATATATCTGCTCTGAATAAATGTTCGTACATATTTTGTACTGACCTTGCTAACATTAAGTACACAGCCTAGGGGGAAATGAAAATCTATAGATTAGCATGAGACAAGGTAGCAATATTTGCAATGTTATTTAATAAGAACAAAACTGTAATTCATTGATATGTAACAAACAATAGAAACTAGGTATTCATAATAATATATTATGTTTTTCTCCCACATTGGTAAATTACGTTGTCTTTAGTGCTTAATAGTCTCAAGATTAATTTGAGCTGAAAATCTAAGAACAATTTTATAGCAAACAAACAAAGGACATTCGTGTAATGAATGGGGTCTAGTTCAGTCTGAAAAACAATGTTGTTTTGACAGTTTCTCTGAACTTGTCGTTAAGACATTAATGTTTACAGCTTGTACATATAATGAGTAATACTTATGTCACGTTAAATGAATACTAACACACAAGCAATGTACACCCTTCATTAAAACTCAACACCTTTTACTGAACACAATGCATTTCACATTTCCATTTGAGAGCAATGCAATGATAGTAATTTATAACTGTAATAAAAAGCATTATAGTCAATGAAGACTTTATGACTTGTAGTGTAGTACTAACATCCATGTGGCATTCCCAAGAATAGTAATTCGTACAAGTCTATCAATCCTTGAAGACAGTCTAGATGACTAGAATAATTTTCCAAGTTTTTTGGTGTCCGGAAACCTTCGGTGACGTTTTACAACAATGCCCATTTCATTCGAAGGTCTCATGTACTCTGCACACTACAGCTAGCAGCGTTCACTTTGCTAACATCCAGCATGACAATTAACAACGTGCTTGTCCGTGCTCCATGGCTGCCTCTGTTAAATATTGATAGTACATTTCATGTTGCCGTCGAGTTGTCGTGTGTTAAGGGAAAGCCAAGCACGTCTTATTATTTTGCCAAATGTACAAATAAATCAGACAAACATGACAGGACAAAAGAGAATAGTCATTTTCCATTTAAAAAATCCACAGTGACATTTAATGTTTGTTGACACGCTTTATTACTTCATCTTGGGTACATACTACATATCTTGGCAATTGTATAATTGTTAATGCATCTCAAATCGGCATCTACAGTCTAAGCACACGTAAAAATCAGTTTTAGCAGGTTAATGTAACTCTCAATGTAATTTAGATGTACCTACTATGGGTTTTTCTTAGGTTTTTTGTATCTAACTATACATGGTATAAAAGTGTTATGTATGTCCATAAGTAAATTGATTGACTATTAAAACACAACTACGACCATACAAAAGTCAAATAATTATTTAATGCCCTTAGTTATCTAACGACATATTAATTCCATTGTCATGCGGTTAAACAAAAGGAAACAGCAAGTAATACGCAGAATAGTAACTTGTTAATGATTGTATATGTATGTGTTTATACTTAGCTTGCATGCAAATATACTACCAACACTGCAATGTCTAATATTGACACATGTATATTAGAGGTTCTGTCATTGTCATCCTTCGTGCATGAAAACAAAAAATTCGCACAAAATAATGTGCACAACTTTGCTTTTTATTTAGGTAGGTAATGCAAGTTTATTCTCAGAATTCAGTTTGTGAACTAATTGCATTGGTTGGTTGGGAATATATAGGGAAAAAATGTTCACATGCTGTGCATAATAAGTACAATGCTCATAATGCTCACCGTGTCTATCAGTAATGAAAAGAATTACATAAGTACTTCTGTATGCTTCCAATCGAATTTGTTATCTAAGCTTTTATTGCACAATTGGCTCATACTGGTACAAGCACACTAGGGATTTATATTTTAGTAGTTCCTTATTCTTATACTTCTTCCCTTCATCTTCCTTATTCATATGCATAAATTTGAAACTTTAACTCACGATTGTCAAGCAATCAATCTCAGAAAAATATAAAACATTGTATTTAGGAATTGTGTCTTAATAAAAATGATGTACGAAATGTAAGCATTATATATAAATAAAAACTGTTGTAATTTATTACTATGTCAGTGTTAAAAAATTCACTCTTACAATTTAGCTAACAATAGGTACTATTAAACGGCACACTTTTGAGAAAGCTTCTTTTGTAATTTAATTTAGGAAAATCAGGTAAATTAATACACATAAAGTACACAAGTTTCATCAAACTAAGGAAACAATAAAGAATTATTATGGTATTAATTAATGAATTGCGTGGTTGAGTCTTAAAGTCTTAACCGTGTTTGTACATCAGACAATGCTCAAACGCTACATGAATGAACAAATACCTGATTATCTATTAATTAGATCTTGTGCGTACATTAAACTTGATGTGTGGCAAAGAGGATACAATAGCTAGCAATACAAACACAGATACCAGCAACAATAAAGAGGCTTTTTGGGAATCTTACAATATTTGTTGTCTGTCTACAGTCTGAGTACAGGGTGACCAACAATTAGGCTAACAGAACTAACAGAAGGGCAAGTTGCTCTCTAGTTCCCCAGTTAGGAAAATCACATACATTGATACAATGTTGGTTAATTAAAATCACAGTAGTTTCTTAACCTGAAGTGCTTTTATTTGAAACACACTATCAAAGCTTCTTTTTATAAGGATACATCATATTATAACATTTCCTCGACTGGGGAATCGAAGCATCTAATTGTTGGTCATCCTGTACAAAAATTGTAGATTTGCAGCATCAGCATCTTTCTTGTATTATCACTATCACATTATCAGCCTATTACTGCATGGTTATGGCCACATAATTTACGTAAGAATGATGCGCTTCTAAATCTTAGTTACGGTTCATGATTTTACACTGTAGAACAGTTTTTTTATTATAAATTTAGTCTGTAGCTTAGTTTTTTTTGCATACCTTCCTACGCGAAGTCGGTAAACCATGGATTTACGTCTGCAAACTACAAAGCACACGCAGATGAAACCATTTTTAATAGAATGGTTTATTGTATTTCTGTAATACATCACATCTTCTTTCCTGTCTTAGTATCTTCACCTTGATTTTTTGATACTTGTTTCTTCAATTTCACACTTACCTAAATCAAAGTACAAAAATATGCTGGATAATACTATTTTCATGAAGGCATCATGGACTGTGAGTGTACTGCTAAAGTCAGGTACATCACGTGAAAAAGTATTGTGTCGATGTAACACGTATACGCAAGGTTAACACTTCAATTCAACCATAAATCTTTTTTCTCTTTTTAAAGATTTCTTTTCTGTCCCGGTGTTTATAGCTACAATACACCTGTTTATAGCTACACTTGTTTTTCTCGCCCATTAAATATCTGTAAAGATAACAAGTACAATTTCTTACTTTTATTGAACTGTTTAGCTCAGTACAATAGATTTTAAATATAAATTAGCATAATATTTACTTATCTACTAATTCCCTTTCTATACACATTTGTTTTAAGGTTTTCTTTCGTGCAACATAAAATTGTTTGATAATACGATTACTTTAGAGATGTACTATTATCAGCTATTTGGATCCTAAATTGGTAGTCTATACGTGACCCTGAATTATGTTACAAGTACATTATGTGTATAAAACATTTACTATAGCTAATCATCTCAGTAATATCATAATCATCGCAGTTAGAATTGAGTGAGATACCTTGGCAAGGCAAATGTTCGGCACTTTAATATTTTATTGGGGCCCACATTTTTTCTTGTACACTTCCCTTGAATTCAACCCGACTAATAAATTTTGCACGAAAAATTTCCATCTATAGGTAATTAGGTTATAGATAGTGCTAACTAACTTTATGCAAATTTTGTAACTTCGTCTCACGTAATATGATTTGATTGAATGGAGACCTAGAAACTAAGTGAAGATATTAATGATGATGTTAAAAATGTGAAGAGATAATCAGTAAAACGTTTATGATCAGCTTTCTTGCTCATTAACACTGTTAATTAGCAATAATAAAAATAGTTTGAACCTGATCGTTCATACAGTCTGCTTTTTATTAGTCGCTTAGTTTAACTTGTCTAACCACGATTACCTTACATAAAGATGAATTGCGGCCCACGTTCTGTCTTATTATTATTAGGTAGTAGGAGCTGAATGATAATCAACAATGATCGTGCATGTTTTTCTCCATTCGCATTCTTTCATGTATTTAATTGCGCTTTAATAAACAACCTTATGAATTGACCGACTTGCATTCATTATTTTTACGTCATGTCTGTATGTATCTCTGTACATGCTGCTTGAACATGAGACAAAATTACATATACAATATTATTCTTAGCAACTCCATTATATACCTACATATGTAAATGGAGATAGACAGGCGAGCAAGGTACCTAGGTACCCTACCATCATAAATTACTGTATTGTAAATTGTTCAGACTAGTCATGTAAGCTACACTTGCACTTGATACTTTTAACAGCCACATGCATCAGCGGTATATAAAAGTAGGAGCATTGACTACACACAGAAATGCACACAGACTTGAATGTACTACATAGAAAGAAAGAATACAAAGGTCTAGAGAAGTTTGCAGTACTTTTTGCTTTGATTGCATTAGTAAAGTGTGTGCTGCTCTAACTGATCTTGTTTGACTCTCCATTATTCAATTTCCATTACCACTCACCTACACAGCACGATATCTTGAAGAAGTGCATTATTCTGTATTAGGTGAACTGTGGATAGACACATGATGCCTTGGCGTATAACAGACATAGGTCTTCTCATTGTCTTCTTTCAAGATGGCCTGAAAGAACGCTATTCTATTGATAAATCGATAGAGCTAAGGTGGTTTCTGATGTACACCGTGGCATGTCAATAGCTACTGGATTTCATCAACTGTATATATATCGACTATAAATTCTAGTTGAAAATGACCACATACTACATAGATACATATATCATTAAACGAGAAAATTATCTTTGCTTGAATTCAAGTGACCTTTCAAGTACTGTTATCATCATAGCTATCACCTTTACTTTCGTTTGCATTGAAATAAATGGGACATCAACTGAGGATCTGTAGGACTGTACGCGATGCTTTGATAACAAAGCATTGCTGAGTACAGTAGATATATAGCGGTAGAAACCAAAGCTGAAATATTATAAACATGTCTACTTTTATATTAGACATCTGAGTGCAGATAGAAAATGAATGTGTTGCTCTCGCTTCACTACATCTTGATACTAATACATATTTTATTAGAACAGACAGTTGTAGGCACCTGCGAGCTGTACTATTGTTAGACAGAGCTCATGGTCCAATTCTTATATTAAATTCAATGTGTTATTATGTCATGTTCATGAAGGAAAAATATTAGTTAGAGAGCTATGATTATAACACGCACAATTAGTAATGGTAATGAAAAATAGGTACAAATAAATCAAAACAGTGCAAATAGAATACTTGTGTATAAATGCTAGGCTGTTTATTGGTAGGTGCGTACTTTATAAAAAAAGTTTAGCTTAATAATATTGTAAATTAAATTGTTTGCTTCAAATGCAATGTAGCACATAAAAACATGAGTTTAAAAGTGTAAGATACACTAAACTTTGTGACATTTATAGTCAAGTACATGTTACATAGTTGATGGTTGGAATGTAGGAACAATATCTGTGCGATGGACAGTTTTTATTGGTAGTAAAAAATTTCCTTTATGTAGAAGAAAAATAAAATGACCAATTTAGAAAACTGGTAGGTATTACTTATATAATTTATTGAGTATAATGTACAATGAAATGAGATTGCTAAATTTTTACTTAGCAAGTGTTTGCCATGACTTCTGTCACTCTGTCTGACAAAGAGCGTCTTTCTTCATTTGCTTATATTATTATTGTACTCGGCCACAGCAAAGGTATTGTATTAGTCTAGTGGAAATAAATCAAATCATGGCCATTTTCTTTTAATATTCGTATGTAATGCACATGGGTGAACGAAAGTATGTTGTTCTGTTTTGCAGCGTAGTAATACAATACATACTTCAAACTCAAATGGAGAGTTTATAGTTAAAAATATCATCGTAAGCATCTTTGAAAGAGATTGAAAATGTACAGGCTACTTACATTAGATATTAGCTATGTGCATTAATTGAACAGAGAAGAATAAAAGGAATGAAAAATGACTGCAGGTATGCCACGATTTCAGACGAAAATAATTTCTAAAATGACAAAAGCTGTTTCTTTGAACGGATGTGATATGAAAGCTGTGCATGCACTTATGTTATTACAAAATACGAAGAATTCAATCAGGCAAGTTTGTAATTGAATTGTACACGTGCATGTGAATGCAATGTGTAGGCACTTTAAGATATTTTAACAAATAGGTACATGTAAAACAAAAAAAGAACGACAAAAATAGCTATATAAGGTGTTTTACATTAGGTTAATGACAATTTTGTCTACAATTAGCAGATAATTACAATTTCGACATTAAAATACGAATACTTGAAGCATTTTTGGCTATTTTCGGCCAGCCATGCTTTTGATATTTTCACTGCAATACGTGTTTTTAAGATGCCTGGCATATAATAATCATACAAATGAATTATTCCTTGAATGGTTATTACACAGATGCGAAATAACCAATGATTATTATTGTTATTTGACAAATACATTCTGTTAATTTAAGAAGTCGCTTTACGTACTAAACACCGTTCATGTAGCATGAAATAAGTGTCAGGAAGATGAATTGATAGGTCACCATGTTGGAAATACAGCTTGTTTGAATTCATATTGCATTGAAGTGTACAAAAGGGCATCACTCCATACTAATGCTACTAGAAGCTTTATTTACTAGTTTACTTATAAAATTGTGCTCAATAAAATAAAGTTTTAATATTATGGATATACTTTCCTTATCTCATTAGTCTGCGTTCTTAGTTGTTAGTGTATGAAAATGTAAGCGACAACATGAATATGATTTTTTGCATTAAAAATAAGTACACATTATGTGTGTAGGGAAATAAGGAGTGTATGATGTAATCGAATTTCCTTTGAGCATAAACCACTCAAAGTGTAGGCAGTTTAAAGTGATTTATACACTTATTGACAATTTCAATGTCCTGTAATATTCAAACTTGTAGTTTGTGTGACATTTCATGAGATGAATTCACAGTCACAGGGGAACATTCACTTACTTCGTCTGCCCCCAAATGCCCCCATACTTTATCATCCTACACTTTAAATGACGTACCTACTCCTCATGTCGTTCACACACAATTCACGCTATCGAAAAACAGTAGCAAAAAATACGCAACCTCAGTCAGCTATTTAAAGCCCATGACCTCCTGTTGTCTTTTGACTGTTACGTCTGATTTTTTAATTTTTCGGCGTGATTCGTTCCACATACAACAAAATCACACGATCTCCAAAGTTGATAACGAAGTTCGTTCCAATTAGTATCATGTCTAGTCTAAGAATGCTGAAGTACTAAGTACAAAAAACTACGAGTCTATCTATGTCTATCAAGTTATGAGTCTATGTCTATCAAACAATATCCATGAGTAGAAAGGGTTTCATTAAACCACTTTCTTACTTGTATCAGTAGGTATCATAACATTGACATTTGACATTACTTAGAATTCAATTCCTGTGAGACATTTGATTTGCTTTGATTACGTTGACTAGGGATCGAGTTAAGAGTTGGGTGGGTATAGCTGTGTACTTCTATAATTTGCTTAAATGAAAATCAAGTGACAAGACAAGGAGAGTTCATGCAGCAGAATGAATTGATTCGAAAGATTGATTTGCACTTTGTATAGGTAGGTATCAACTTTTCTGCAGTGAATACCTTACGCTTGTGAACTTGCAGTCATAATAATTCAACTGGAAGTGAATGTATATAGCTTTACACTAAAAGCTAGGAACAGAAATGTAGGTGAGTGAGTGAGGGTGAGATGCACTAAATATTTTATTGAGGTTTGTTTAATCATTCATCGTCAGTGTATCAATTTTGCTGAATAGCCAAAATAGCTTTACATTTTGAGTACCTGCCTATACTTCTACACTCCTATTCTACATACCTAACTGTATATTGCATCAAATATATTTAGTTTTTAGCAGCTATGATTGTTGATTGTATATAGGGTAGTTTAATTTCCACAAAGCTCTAAAATGTTATGGTGTTTACTATTAGAAATACAAATATGGTTACATGCAGTTACCATTTATTTGTTAATGCTAGCTGGAGTGAGATGAGGGTTTAGTAAGGGATAGTGGTACTGGTAGGTAAGTAATGGCATTGTATTCAGAACTACTACATGCTTTGTTCAAATATTACAGCTACACCTAATTAAATGTACAAACTAGCTCTGCACATTGATTTGATACTTTAAATAATAAAAGTAATAACAATGATTAATGACCTAACTCGCCTAACATATAAAATGGGCTGATCTCAGTGAATGTTGTGTGCAATGTCAACTCTTTGTTCGAGAGTAAGGAAATTGTAATATCATACTTATTAGGTATAAAGCTGATTTGCATATCACAAAGTTTACAATGACAAATTACGTACATACATAATATATCTAACAATTTACCTTCATTAATTTCAAGTTTCAGATTACAATTATTGAAAGATCATTAATAGTTTTTTTAAATTTTAATACAAGTTAAAGGTAGAAATGTACGAAGGTAGATACAAGACTGACGCAAATGTTATAAAAGATGAACATGTTTTTTTACTGGATGTGCATAGAATTAATAATTCAGCTTTATTACATAAGTAACTTCAGTAATACGATCTAACATCTGTGAACCAATTCCTTTTATCAATGCTGAATGAAATCACTAATGAAATTGACCCTTTTTACTTTGCAGGTTTTCACATGGCTCCAAAATTAAGTCACATATTTCCAGAATCCTGTCTGCTGATTGTCGTTGGAGTTGTCATTGGACTTTTGCTTTTCCATACAAACAGCGTGCACGTGTCTCCGCTGACGCCAAAGACCTTCTTTCACTACATGCTACCGCCGATTATATTGGATGCTGGATATTTCATGCCAAACAGATTGTTTTTCAACAACTTGGGAACTATTCTGCTTATGGCTGTTGTTGGAACTCTCTGGAACACTTTTTCCATTGGTAATTTACATAATAATAGTACAATAAGAGATTCCATCTATTTCTCTATCATAAAATTTATTGACATTACAATTGCTACTTTGCTACAATGCAATCCCTTATAAGAGTGAAATTCATGTCTACAACAAAAACATCATTTAACCTACATGTTTCTATTGCTATTACGAAGACTGGCATATGAATTGGTAACTGATGTTGATTTTGGTACAAGTTGTGCGTGTGTTTTCCAATGTGGTACCTAAAGTACCTTACTAGACCTACCTATAGTTTATTATACCAATGCGTTCTCTTGTTGAACATAATATTTTTATGACTTTTAGGTTTATCTCTGTGGGGACTTGGCCAATTAAACCTTTTCGCCATTGAACTACCACTATTGCAGACTTTATTGTTTAGTGCCTTGATCTCGGCTGTAGACCCGGTTGCCGTACTTGCGGTCTTTGAAGAAATTCATGTCAATGAGGTGTTGTACATTGTCGTCTTTGGAGAATCCCTACTGAACGATGCTGTCACAGTTGTAAGTACAAATAAGCTAATATTTTGTATGCCGATTTACCGTGAGTAACATAATATACGTTTTCGTCTTATGTCTTAATAAGAGTGTCTTGGCAGCAACATTGTATTAAATAGATACTGGGTCCTTCACATCTTGTATGTGTCAACATCGATGTTCAAATGTTTCACAGGGAACAACTTGAATCTATTTTATTAGGGAGAAGTACTTTAATAAAACCTATTCATTTGGATTTCATGCACCATAACAGTAGAAGAAACCATACCTACAATACATTTACAATTAAATTCCAGGATGAAATAATTTTATTCTCCCGTTGTGAGGAATATTCATATTGATATTCACAATTTGCATACCAAAATTCAGAAATACCGATATTCCTATTGAATGAATTATTCCAAACAACAGATACAATGTTAAGGAATTTAGTACCACTACCATAATAATATAATATAAAATTGTGAGTGAATTGGTAGAAAACACGTTGTGCACTCTGTCTCATTTAACGCAACAAAAAAGGATTTATACTCTGTACGTGTGTATCCTCGTCTGCATCTCTGGTGTGTTCTGCAGATAGTATCAGCCAAGTGCATAGTTCAATGGAGTTTATAAGGCTATTGATTGAAAGTAGTTAGATCTTGGCAGATTGGATGAAAAGTGAACAATGCGTGAAGCACATCAAAGCATCTATCAATTATGGTCATATCACTCAATATTGTATTATATTCGTACATTACATTGTCAAATAACAGTCAACACAATGAAGACAATGAAAGTTGACATAAAAGCTATAGCCATTCATTCCAGTAGTCGTGTTCATATATTTAATGTAGGAATGAGGTGTGAGTTACAGCATAGTCGCGTTCGTGTCGTGATGTCCTACACAGTATTTAAAGGACAACTATTTATTTATGCTCCATTATTTATTCCTTTTCCCAACATATTTTTATCCCACTTAGGTAACTGTGTGTGATAATCATACATGTGCGTATTTACTACGTACATTACCATTACCATACACATACTACACAACATACCATACCTACCTAGATAGATTGGTTTAGTGTACATAATGTGTTACTATTTTTGATTTAATATCTTACAATCTTCCTCTTCATGTGTGGCAGTAGAACTGTGTTAAATACAGTAATAAATAACTCTCTGTGTGGTAATGTCAAGTCTGCATAGTCCACAAAGGCAAATTACATGCCTGAAATGATAGACAGAAAGGACAGTTTCATCCTGTGATGAATGGGGACGGAAGATTGCATTTATATTTGATTCATGATTTCACATTATCATAGTTTGAATCATTTATATGTTTATAAACTAATTCAATGTAGATAAGTAGATAAAAAAGACTAGTATTGGTGTAATACGTATACTGTAACAGTTAGAATGTAAATTAGTAATGCAGAATAAACTCTTAATAGTATGAGCATTAATTTTACGAAAACTGTAATGGGCTACCGTGCTACACTAATGACTTATGACTTGGAAACTTAATAACATTAGGATGTCTGTATTATTGTAGATATACCTAGGCTTATTTCTTTTATTTGGGATTGACCTAATTATATGTATTTAGTAAATGTCCAATTTTCGGAACTCTTTTTAAGACTCATTGGTTTCTAAATTGAGTAAGGAATGTATGCAAGTATGCAACAAGAAAATAATTTTCCAGTGTAATGGTCTGCAAAATAAGTTTCCGATTTCAATAAACTTGGAACCAGGATGGCTAAGAAAATTCTGCATTACCTACCAATATTATACGTGTAGTATCTACAAATATGCAGTTCGTATCCGTACTTATCGATTTTTTGTCAACCCATTACCAACTTTTCTCTTTTTGCTTCAGTGTCAGTTTTATTTAATATGAGATGAGACAAGACTACTACTACACAAGACTATTTCACCAGTCCGATCTGCCCGTTTCTTCGTATATAGAATATTACAGTGCACTCCAAATTCTGTGTGTTATACATTTATTGCGGTCTATCAAATGCACTTACTAAACTGAACTAGTACAATTATAGTAATTGAGCACGACTATGTTTTAAATTAAGGTATCATTTTCCCTTTTATCCCATATTTCTTCTTTCCTACTTTTGCGTTGCAAGTTTCTATTTTTGTATCTATGAGTTTGCCTGGCACATATTTGCTAGATGCTATACTGTATGTATATCAATAATTTTCTCAACTACTTATGTTCACCAAACAAAATGGATGATGAATGTTATTTCATCTGCTACTCAATCAAAAGCAATTTACGTTGAAAGTCTAGGAAATTATTTAGGATGGACACAAAACGTCAAAGGCTCATTTTGTATGTGGGTTAATGTATATAGTTACATATATATAGGTCGATGGACAAAGTTTTTATACAAAGGGTTTTGTCACCCAAATAATATGAAATCGTATAAGCATAATATTCTTACTAGTACACATATACTGACTCACAGACAGGAGACAGGTAGTTTATATATACACCCAACTTGAAGACGTAATTAACTTACCTCTATCATTTGGCGGATCTATATATAGAACTGGAATAGCATTTGTAAACAACTTTGTTTGCGAAGTTGCTACCTAACACAGTAGATGAAAACAGTGAAGAATGAAGGTCAAGATTTGTATTAACAATTTCAGGTTTTGTACCACATGTTTGAAGAATACGCAGTGATGGGAGCAGACAAAGTAACAGCAATTGAAGTTCTGAAAGGATGTGCTTCCTTCCCTGTGGTTGCTTTAGGAGGAACAGCTATTGGAATTATCTGGGGATTTCTTACTGGTTTTGTGACTCGTTTCACAAATCATGTTAGAGTTATCGAACCTATTTTTATTTTCGTCATGGCGTATCTTGCATATCTCTGCGCGGAAACTTTCCACATGTCTGGTATTTTGGCGTAAGTAAAAATTCCCAACTCCACTTTTTAACACCAACATTTTCTGTAGATAGTGTAAAGTATCATACTCCCACACTTACGATTAGAAATGCAGTATCAATGTTTTAATGAATGATGCCATATTTGATTTTTAAGGGTTTTTAAAACTCACTGTAACATTCATGATTCAACATCACTGAACAAACAGAATTTACATAATTTTATTCACCTGACCTATACCCTACCATCTATTTCACTTTATGAGTAATTCTATGCGAATGTTATTTGTGAATTATTTATGTTTAAGCCTATTGCCCCGCATTAGTAGGTACTTTGTTACTTTCTACTTTGGTTTTTAGAGAATTTGATTAGAATTCCTCAAAGAATCGAATGAATAAAACCTTTGATTTATACTATATTTATGTTGTAGCCTGTACTATTCATTAACAACAGTAATGAAAGTTGTTGTTTAATGAAATTCCATAGGATCACCTTCTGTGGAATCACTATGAAAAACTACGTGGAGGCAAATATCTCACAGAAATCTCATACAACCGTGAAATATGCAATGAAAATGTTAAGCAGTTCGTCGGAAACAATTATTTTCATGTTTCTCGGGGTTTCCACTATTCATGATGAACATGACTGGAATTGGATGTTCATCGGAGCGACAATTTTGTTCTGCAGCGTATATCGTGTGATTGGTATGAA
>JAQFYB010002590.1:0-23632 GCA_034694085.1 Pogonognathellus longicornis
CTAAGTCTACAGAGCCAGCTATACACACACGAAACTGAATTCTTAAAAAGTAGCAGTCTAAAACCGCTACTTAATAATTACTATATCCTCTCCTGTGTGTGCAGATCGCAAGAACTATTAATGCATTATACTTGTGTGAGATTAAATTCCAGGGAATAACAGTGCAATATTTTTTGAGTTGCTAGTAAAAGTACGCATACAATTTTACTGTCACTTACATTGTACAGGTACATCTGTGTGTGGAATATGGCTCGTAGATGTTTACATTTTATTTTGCACATAATATTTTTACTAACACAAATAGAGGTGTTGTGTGTTCTACTATTTACATTTTACATAGTACATATAATTTCACTTGTAAACTTACTCTGTGTTCTTTGTACGATATTTTGTATGAGCATGTACAATGTATGGAACTAGCAAAAGATAAAGTTCAGGTAGTCAAAGGTGCTTGTCGCAAATATGAAATAGCACATGTGCTTATGGTATTTAACCCTGAAGGTAACATCTTGCATACACACATCTTTTGCATCTAAATTTTACGTGTAGTACATACACACAGGACAATGATGAATCCGCCCATAATCCTATATAACTGTTCCATATTAGATATTCTACTTACACTTTTACGTATACACTACTCGTGCAAATTCCCATTTTCAGCTAGGTTATAATATTTGTTACATGATCCCTACTGTACTAGAGAAGTGGCAATAATATTATTTTTGTGTTCTTCAAAGGATGTAACACACTTACATTTCCACTTTGTCCGTATGTTACAACACTGAAAGGATACAGTTTTCAGAAGTCCAGAACACTGGGAATACTTTACTTGTACTATGGACTTTATTCAATTCTTTTTCTATATAACAGTAGGATTAGCTTAGCCATGTTTATTGGACGGCTATGTCAATCTATATAACGGACAAGTCAAGACATCTTATATATTGCAAAATATGTTTACTTAACTTTATCTCTATCGACTTGACTGACAATGAATTTGTAGTATAAGAAACACAAGAATAGTCTTCAGTTTGCCAGTTTTGTTTCGAAACTTGTGGTGCAAACACATTTTTGAGAATTCTTATATTTTCTATACTATCATCCAGTATTTATTGAAAAATATTTTGAGAGTTTTTTCTGTATAGGAGTTTTACATTTGTCAATTTGTAAACACCGTTTGGGGAAGTTGAGATTCTGTTGAAATCCTGGAACTGGTTCATCATTCTACGTATAGGTATATACTATATACAAACAATCAAGAAATTCAATTATAACAAAAATTGAATTTCATATCATCAGTTCTATTGTTCCTAGAAATCTATACCACCTAGAAATCGAAAGGTAAGCTTTACAAATAAAAATTGTTCATATAATATTACTGTTTATGATTACTCGTTGTATTATTATCGAAGTACAAAAGACTCCTTAGCGAGAAAAAACTTTTTAATATTATAATTACTTATTGAGACTTTATTTTCTTACAAATACCTACTAGTGTAGCTGATACATAAGTTTTTCGGTATTACATAAGTGAAACGCAGCGGTGTTAAATCATATTAACTCGTTTACCGTTCAGTTCAGACTGCTAAATTGTTTTTGACATTGAATTTTTATTTTATTTCTTAGTTTCACAATAAAATAATATTATACACATAACTTTACAAATTAGTTGTAGTATCTGTTTGTAGGCTAATAAGTAAGTAGGCTTTGATTACACTAATTGCTTGAACGTTTCAAGGCAAAAAATGTCACTACGATACTACTGACTCTTAATTCTACTGAAATTACATACTTGACCATTCCATTATAATCTACTATGTATAACTAGTAACTACATCGAAATGCATGCCTCTATTGAAAACCTGCTGCAGAAAGGAAGTACTGTGAAATCAACCTCAGTTTGAATAAATTATATTTTGACGAATATTTATGTAACATTTCCTCAAGTCTGCAACAGTATCATTTATATAATGATGTATACATACCTAGAGTATATATACAACATGCAGTTATAAAAATATTTAGCTATGCTAAATGAAAGATGATCAAAGAGGCAATCGAGTTATATAAGTTCCGGAAAGAGGTGTCAATAAATATACTACAGATACACACATGGGCTAATCGCCAGGAACAGGGAAGTGATCTCAAGGTAGTTAAGATTCGTTTGGCGACTTAAATGCATCGAGAAAAAATTTACAATACAAACCACTATTTTTTACCTTCATCGATTTCCTAGGTCATTTTTGGTCACTAGGTAGTCAAGTCGAGGCATTTCAGTACTTTTTAGCTACAAACGAATTTGGCAAGAATTAAACTTGACATAATTTGTATTCATACAGACAGATTATATCTTTTTATTATTTGTTGGTTCGACTACTGTGCAAACTCATCATTATGTAATCGAAATATCTTGAATTATTTGCGTGCAGAGATAAATGCACTTTTCCTTGATGTAAATGTGGAAGATCGATTTCATTTTCAGTTAGGATCACACACATGTATACTGTTTTATTGTTCAGGAATCATTACGTGTGTAATGCCTAGTAGGCTTTACACTCAAGTGCATCTCACGTAAACACAATGTTAAAGTGTGACCAGTTTGTATATTCATACTAATAAAAAACTGGTTTATATAAGGATTGTAATATGAAAGGATTCTATCATTGTATTCTTGTATTGAATATACTATGCATGTTAAGGATAGCTGTGTATAGACTAAAGATGTATTTAGGCATGCATCTTACAGAAAGTTGTAAGTAAACAATTATAATTACATACCAACACAATTATACAATATGACATGCTTAATATGTGGGGGACGACTGTAGATATAAGGTATACGTGAAATGATACAAGCGTGGAAATAACAAAAAATTAAGGTTACGTCAAGTGAGTCAACAAGTAAACAACACTGCAGTTAGGTCAGGCTATGCATTAGATTCCGTT
Source organism: Pogonognathellus longicornis (assembly GCA_034694085.1). Lineage (NCBI taxonomy): Eukaryota > Metazoa > Arthropoda > Collembola > Entomobryomorpha > Tomoceridae > Pogonognathellus > Pogonognathellus longicornis. The sequence goes on from JAQFYB010002590.1 coordinate 2,950, forward strand.
AAAAGTTAATTTACTTTATCAAGATGGAATGAATCTTTTGTTTACACAAAGGGAATCAAATTGCATGAAGGTAATTAGTAGCTACTATTTAAGTGAATCCAACACATGATATTATTTTACATTACACAAAAATACTACTGTGATATGCATATCCCCTTAGAACGATTATGATTGATGCTGATACAGAAATAAATCTCATTTGTGAATTCGAAAACAACTCAAAAAATGACAATTACTACAAATTCCCATTTTGTTAGCATTATATAATGGGTCGACAAGCTTAGAACTGTAGGCGGTGGTATAAAAATTTAGGACACTAACATACACATGTATACTAAGTAGGTAACAAACCCAACCAACAACAATCACACGCACGTATTTTCTTATGCCACAGACTGCCGACTGCACTACAGAGATCTGAATATTATCTCAAATGCCAAGTAGTCGACCTTCCTCTTTGTACTTAAATGAACCTACCTTTAAAAAAATGAAACATGATAAGAGAGAGAGAGAGAGTCAAAAGTGAATCATAGGACTTCATAGTAACTTATTTCTTAAATGGGCAGCTCTGTCTTGTCGATTTAGTACACACCTATGGGGAATTTTGAAGAATTGTAGGGGCTAAACGTTTAAAACTTATATGATACATTTTTTCTATGGTAAAAAATTATGCAATATTCAATAGTAAAAGTTATATTATGCATGTATCAAAAAGTATCTACCTATACAATACAGAAATGCAACAAAAACCGTGCGTGAGACTGTCTAGTTTACCTAGTATAAAATGCTGTACAATAACAAGGTATATTTACAATGCGTGTAACTGCAAAGTGTGCAAAGTATGCATAATCTGCATGTACAATGTCTATTCGACAAACACATGTGTATGTATACAAATATGAATTGTTTTAGATTGTCCTAATATTATAAAACTAAAAATCTGAGTCAATATTAACATACTTGTTTGCTTAGATTTAATAATGTTTTATACGTGAATTAATATGACAGGAAAAATGGGTAAGGGATCTCCTACATTGGAACAGCAACAAGAGCTTTCCAGCTCGGAATTGGCTGCATTGTACACAGCAGACACTTACGTTTGTACCTTGAGTCCTGAACTGAAAAAGATTGCCAAGAAGGAACTGAGAGAAGATGACAAAACCAGGGATCAAGCAATTGATCAAATGAGACAATGGATTACAAAGACAAGTTACATTAAGGATTGCCGTCTGGATGCTAACTTTATTCTCCGTTTCTTGAGACACAAGAAATTTTCAGTACCAATGGCCCAGGAGACGTTGCTCAAGTACCTCGTCATGAGACAACAATATCCAGGATATTATCACGGTAACGCAAAGGAAGAAACCTTGTTAACGATTTAAAAAATTCAGTGTCTTATGTTTTTATCGTTCTTTCATGTAGAAACTAGCACAGCCGACCCAATGGTATTGGATTTAATTAACCGAGGGTATGTATTTTTTATGAATTAGTTCTTTAAGGATAAAAATCAACCTTCTATTTTATGAATTTGTGTTCTTCATATGAAATTTTCACAGCATTGCATTCCCACTTCCGAAGAGAGACAAATTGGGCCGTAGAGTCCTTTTCACAGTTGGAGGTAAATTATATCGTTCTAACGGCTTGGCTTCCCTTTTCTTGGTTGATGCAGCTTAATTATTATTGTATCTCATTTTTTGTTGCTGACAAATGTATGTTACGACAGATCAAAGAATTAGAAATGATGTTTCGTAAAATATGACAATTTGTACAGGAAACATTGATCCACACTACCATACAACTGAGTCTGTGGTGAAGGTGATCATGGTATTGTTTGAATCTTTGCTGGAGAATGAGGAAGATCAAATTCGCGGATTTTCATACATCTTGGACGAAGGAGCAATTACACTTTCACATTTGACAAACTTATGGAATCCCACAGAAATGACTAGAATAATTGGCACTTGCGAAAAAGCTATGCCCATGAGACACAAAAAACTTGATTTCATCAGTTTACCAACTCTTTTTTCATATGTTTTTGAGTTTTTCAAGAGTCTCATGTCTCCGAAAATAAGAAATCGCATTGCAGTAAGCTTACAGTCTCAATATAAACTTTGTACATGTTATGTACATGTCATGTATTATGCTAGTTTTGTGTAAACATGAAATACCTAATATTCATTCAAAATTTCAGCTTCACAAGGACTCAAAAAGCATCAAAGAGATTGTGGATGAAAAAATTTTACCCAAAGAATATGGAGGAGAAATGACTATGCAGGAAATGATTGGTAAGTTTGTACTAAGAGAAAAGTTTAGTAACTAAACCCTTAATGAATGGATTATTTTTTGCATGAAAATACCTAATTGTTTTAATTACGTTTTGTACAGATGTGTACAAGCAAGATATCATTGACAAGCAGGGACGTCTAAGAGCATTGGACAGAATGTGCGTCGATTTAGAAGGAATGAAAAAATCGACAACTACCTCAGCCACCGCGGTCAGTAAAGATATAATGGGAATGACTGGAAGTTTCAAAAAATTGGAGTTCGATTAGTTCACTCAAATTCACAAATTAGTAATTTATAAAACACGCAAACCTCTGTACAGATTTAATTATACCACAATTATACAGGACAAGTTACTGCCGTTGGCATACATGCGTTGATGCACTTAGGTATGTACAATATGCAATTATTGGTAACTGCTTTAGTTCTGAGATGACAAATACGCGCGTCTCTGTTGGCCACAATTCCTATTTATTTTAGTATCAATTTCCCTTCCTTTTCTTAATTACACCTTTGATTCTGTTCATTTAATACAATTCTAATGCGAGATAACGAGTTCTCGCATAACGCTTATATTTATTATTATTTATACTTATGGTGAACGTTTTCGTTGACATTACTTAAGTAATAACTGTATAAAGTATTGATATAATATGTAGATAATAATTAAGTTGTGATTTTCTATTGCTAATAAATAATTTTCGCATTTATTTTGAATTTTTTTTAGCAATTTGAACTACTCGTTTTCAAATTAATTTGTTGATATCTCTAATTAATCATGTTTTCATAGGTTAATGTATTATCATTCTACTCATTAATGTATTTATTTTTAAGCCGATATCCGCAATGAGAACATGAAATTCCGTAGTTAAACGTAATATATTTTATACTAATACAATAGATTATTCAAAATTGAGAGAATTCTCCATTGTGACTATACGTATATACATACAAGTTTACTTAGTTATATCAATTATAACTTTATTACATGCACTTACACATAAAACAACAGCGATCAGGGGTTTATATTATATTTTGCTACAGTACGAATAGCTTACACATGATTATACACATTAGGTCTTAAACTACAGGTCTGACCGAACTCCGTAGCCAGGTCCAGTAGGTTCTTCTTTCAGAGAAGTCAAACCTCCAACAGGTTCACAAGCAAATCGCCCATTTCTATTAAATTATTCAAATACATCAGATTTCATGTCAAAAATAAACAGGTAAATGGAAATCAAATGTATTTTACATACCGTGGGCCCGGTCTGGGGGATTTTCCGGCTTTTAGGTCATCAATAATTTCTTCGGTGTCTTTGGCGGTTAAATCCTCCTAAAGAGTTAAGTAAGATTTGATGGTGTAATTAAGCTTACAAGAATATATTTAGAAATTAATTAATAATGCCAATGAAACAGAAAATATAAAAGTTTTAAAGTTAAATCTTACAAAGTAGTCGTCATTGACTTGAATCATGGGAGCATTGACGCAAGCTCCTAGACATTCCACCTCGCTCAGTGTAAAAAGCCCGTCTTTGGTTGACTCGCCTACTTTAATATTTAATTTCTTTTTGATGCAGTTCAGTACTTCATCTGAACCCCTCAGCCAACAAGGTGTGGTAGTGCAAACTTGTATGTGATATTTCCCCGTGGGATTTCTAGCAATATATATGAAAACGTTAAAACTATGAATATAAATTGGACTCGAAAAATTAAAATGACATTAAATGGTAAACAAATGTTCGTGTCCTCTGCAGCTGGACAAAAAGTTGCTTTTAGCTTCCAAAATTGTCTTTCGACAAATCTTTATATACTATTATAGCTACATCTTCACAGGACGACAGGAACAGGACCTACACAGAAGCAGCTAAAATAGCAAAAACTTGAACAACAACTTTTTGTCCAGTTGTATTGCGTGTGGCCAAACCTCATAAACATAGTGTAGAAAGTCGCTACTTCATAAACTCTCATTCGAGGCATTTTAAGCATATCTGCAACAGCGTGCATTGCGGAAATTGGTAGCCAACCATGTTGACGCTGAGCCAAGTCCAACAATGGAATAACAGCTGCTTTGTGATGCCCTTCTGGATAGATAGCTATAATTGCGTCAGCTCTCTGTGTACGAAAACATTAAAACAAAAATTAATTTTCATAGTCAATAAATCAACAATAAATAATCATAATCATGCCAGTTAGATTTTAAAATTAAATCATTTTCTTAATATTACAGTATCATTACCTAATAAACCCATTAACATCTATTATATACTATTATACATAACTAACTTATGAACTTATATACAAAAATATGGTAGATTTTCTTTTCAGGAGTTGTGCAGTAACCTTAATATTCTCCGCCGTGAATGAGAAAGGGGTATCAGCATTATTTTCAGGAGTATCTCTATGCTGTTAACGAAATAAAAACAGTATGAATAACATTGCTTTCTTTATGATGCTATGAATTATACTCATTTTTAACACGCCATATTATTTGTCACATTTTTAAAGTTTGACTTACAACAAAAAGACTATCGGAGCATACTGATGAACTGGTTTGAATCATACGCTTTCCTAATTGTCTCTGTAATAAAAAATGGTGAAATTTTTAATTTTTCTGATTTTAATTAAAAAGAACTGTTAAGTAATATTATAATGTATTGTTTGTATAACATAATGAAAATAGTGAAGGGAAATGGGCAAACGGTAAAAACAAAACTAAAACCAACAACCAACCTCAGTGTGAAGAACCGGGGAGCTGGTCATACTACGCAAAACAGCTGCTCCATGCCGTAGAAATACACCCATTCTCTATTATTAGTGTAATTGATTTGTGTTTTTTTGCAACGCAATTAACTCGCTAATTAACCGATAATTTAAGAATTTCTAAATCCGACAAACTTGTGAAATATTATTCCCAATAACTTCGCAATAACTTTGAATATTGCCGCTGCGTAGATTCTTGTGTCTGAGTGTCAGATTTGAACTTCTACGCTGTGTCGCTCTGTGTCTGTCGAATATTTTATGAGCTACGTTGTCTGTTGTTTCGTTGAGTGAGATCTTTACCTAAACATCCTGCACAAAAACGTCAACACAATCACAGTTAAATATTAAATGGTGAATTATTTAGAGAAGTCTTGTTTTTGCGTGTCCATGTGAGTTGAGAGTTTACAAATTATAAGTAAAAAACTGCATATTAAATCATGTTAAGCAACTAATCATTTATGCAAATGTATAATTAATTTTAATGGTGAAGTCCTAATAAATGTTTTGCCTTTTTTATGACTTTTAAGACAGATGATGTTGAGGGCTGCTAAGTACTAACAGCTAATGGCTAATCCGACGCTTTTTTGATAATTGCTTGTCCAAACCCAACGTTCAACTTCGCTTCCAAGTGCAAATTACGACGCTGATGACTGACGCATTAACAAATAAATAGACAATTATTGTTCATTCTTGCGGCCAATCAAAGTCGAATTTATCTACCGTCTTTTACTCTGACCGAATTGTCTGAATATTTGAATAAGGTAAAGTGAGACAAGTGCTAATTAATTGATCTCAGCATGTGAATAGATAATGGTAAAATACGCTGATGGCTCTCTTGCTCATTCTGATTATAATTCATAATTGTCTGTGTTTTATAGTGTGGCTTACAAAATCTGTTTCCGATGTCCGAGGTGAAAGAGGAAGATGCTATAACATTCACTACTCCGCTACATTGTTATGACCAGGGTCTAATCGATTGTTCCGAGGATACATCTCCTGCAATTTTCATCGTTACCCTCAAGTTTCCACTCTCTGCTGACCCAGTTATTTCATTGTGTGAAGATAGCAGCAAAGACGGTGATACTGAAAATGACTCATCAGCCTTGCTAAACGAAGATTCGTATACTCGATGCATTTTTACTACGCAAAATTACAGGAGTCACAAGAAGTAATAATGGGTTTTAATATATTAAATAGCTTTCAGTTAGAAACTTTTTTTGAAAAAGTAATCATAGATTCTAGTGTCTACACTAGAATCTATGATTGATTACAGTTGATTTTTCTTTACAACAATGTACTTTCTTTAAAAAAAATTAAAATATAGAATCTTTAGGCATTTGAAATTTTGAAAAGCCTAAGGCTTCTATATTTTTCATTTAAAAAAAGTCGAAAGTACATTATGGTAGAGAAAAATCAAGTACACAAGAATATGATTACTTTTTCAAAAAAAGTTTCTAACTGAAAGCTATTTGATTTATTAGTTCTTTTTTGGTCGTCATTTTGTATAATCCAGAAACCTTTACAAAACATCCACAAAAACACCAGACCTTAAATTGTAAAATAATATAAAATATGCTCATTGGTAAAATTGCAGAAATTGGGAGTTTAAAGGCAATACAAAAGTAAGTGCACAATTTTTTGGAGAATGGCAAAAACACTGGGATTCAGATGGTAAGCGTATCGCGTGGGAAAGGTGGTTTGAAAAATATCAAGATTACATTAATCCGAATTACGATATCCTACAATTGGAAAAGACTCAGTTATCTTCGGATGAAAAAGACGAGCCAGTTGAGGAGAACTCTGAGAAAAAAGTAACGTCCAGTGGATTCGAAGTTATATTTGACGACGAAGAAGAGGAGCAGAACAAAGAGAAGCAGAAACCCCAGTTGGAGGAAAATAATACTGAATCTGCTAATACAGACTTATCTTTCAAAGAAGTAGAAGATACGCGCTGGCAAAAGGCTTGGGAAGAACATACTCAAGAAATCTATTGGTTAGAATATTCAAAGTTCTATGTTGAATACCAACCGGGGAGTGACTTGGCATCTCAACTGGAAAATCTTTCTCTCAAACCGGACGATCAAGACAGAAAGTATAAAGTAAAAAAGATTGACTTGGAGTCGGAGGAAGAAGCTGTGGAAGTGTTTTTTAAACACGGATTGCTTTTCAAAGGAAGTTACTACTACGACGGATCTACTGCCATGACAAATATTAAGCAGAATTGGGATTTAGAAGAGTCTTCTGAAGAAGAAGTTTCAACTCCTCCAGCAAAATTGCAATCCGACACACTGAACGATAATGAAACCAGTAAGACGTCTGAATTGAATGATTCTGTTGATGATGGATCTGAAAATCCTATTTCTGAAAAGATGGATAAAAGTAGAAAAAGAAACAGATCAGAGGAAATAAATTGGGGTGAAGATATGGAGGAAGATGCAGACTTGTCGAATAAATCTGCGAAAACTAAAAGGAAAACTAAAACTAGAGAAGAATTAATTTTTGAGGAAAAACAGAAAATTCTCGCAGATATTGCAAGCGGTGACGAAACAAGAAAGCCAAATGGTCAATTTTGGGATGAAACTACCGACGAAGATTACGAAATACAAATTGAAGTTCCAGTTGCTACACGTAAAAAGAAGAAAAATAAAAGAGGAAATAAAAAGAAAACCCGGGGTTGTGTTAGGATGAGAGGTTGTCCAGAGTTCATGAACTTTCGCGTAGATCTAAAGAAGTATTGGAAGCAGCGTTACAAGCTCTTCTCGAAATATGACGAGGGGATTATTTTAGACCCCGATTCCTGGTTTAGCGTGACTCCCGAAAATATTGCAGAAAATATTGCAAATCGTTGCAGTAAATTCGATGTCATAATTGATGCCTTTTGTGGATGTGGAGGGAATACAATTCAGTTTGCTAAAAAATGCTCTAAAGGTATGTGTATTATATTTTACAAATTTTACTTGGAAAAATTAGAAATAATTTTTAAAATGAACTTCATACTGTTGGAGATTTAATTTTTAATTTGTTCTATTTTTTCAGTCATAGCTATTGACATCGATCCCGTAAGAGTGGATAATGCACGCAATAATGCTGCTATATATGGAGTTGAAGATAAAATTGAATTTATCGTTGGAGATTTCATGGAATTGGCATCAACGTTGAAAGGAGATGTGGTTTTTCTTAGTCCACCCTGGGGTGGGCCATCGTATTTGAGTGCTGCACCTACCTTTGATCTTGAAACAATGATTCCTATGAATGGCCTGAAACTCTTCAATTTGGCACAAACCATTACGAAGAATATTTGCTACTACGTTCCTCGAAATGTTGATACCATTCAAGTAAGTTAAAATATTCATTTCTTATTAATTTCGATTAGGTATGTATTGTATGTAGGTTATATATGGCAATATGGCATGATTGTGACTTACGATTATTTATTAGCCCCTAGACTAAAAGTAGACAAAGGTCTTTTTTCAGTGCTGATAGTAGTATTTGATAATCTTAAATAATTTCATATAATCAATTACACAAAAATACTAGATAACAAAGTTAACTTGTCGATTTAGCTTGTATATTTATATATTTTATGTAATATAAGCTTATCTATGATAAACTTGAGACTTACTTCAAAGATATTTTCATTGCTCAAATCGTACTACACAATGTATCAATTTATTTTTTATCCTTATAGCTGGCGATATTGGCTGGTCCGGGGAATACTGTGGAAATGGAAAAAAGTCTTGACGATGGAAAAGTGAAAGCTATAAGTGCATACTATGGAGATTTGATATGGGATCAGAAGAAACCATTGAAGAATGAATCTATTTAACTAAACAAAATATGCGCTATAGAAGCTTCTACAATACTATATCATTCCGTTTATGGTATGAAAATACTATAAGCTTGGCATATATATACCGTGGTGGCTATTGAAGGATTTTACTTTTCACTTTTGTAATGTGAGCTCTAAACCCACTTTACTATTTCAAAGCTATTCAAAATTATTAGAATTACAATAGTTGTTAGATACCTATTATTGAGGTCAAATTAACATTCTTGTAGGTAGTGTGTAACTTCAAATCAATTTTACTTTCTCCTATTTATTGTAATAACCTTTATGAAGGGGATTTTGTTTAGTTATAATTGTTAAGCCCCCTGCATTCATGTTACAGTAGTTAGCTTTGAAATATTTTTTCCGACATTGTTTAGAGCAAAATTAATTGTTTTTCATTATGATTAGTATAATATTACTAACATTTACATATAATTATTAATAGTTAATTACATTTGTATGCAGAATTGAATAATTACTACTTAAACTAAAGGTCCTGAAAATTTGATTTTTGTTATGCAAGAAACAAAATACATTTTTGATACCGAATAAAATTACGTGATTAAACAAATAAAACATTGATCAATCATCAAATTTCTAATACTATGTACCCAAAGTTCCCTACATAGGAATCATTGTATGCACCTATAGAATCATATGTTCATTGTATATTAGCAATTAAAGGTTGTTAGACTAGATAGATGGTTTGGATTGCTTGCGAAATGTAATAATTACATACTGAAAAAATAATAAGGCTTTTGTACTTAAACTGAATCTAGGTAGCTCACAACTTTTTAGAGCTCAAATGATGTTTTGATGAAGAAGTTTATTCACCTGTGAAACGAGTTTTCCAATAACTTGTTTTCGCTAGTTTGACAGATTTACACCGAGCAGGGTTCGTTCCTATGTCCTGCTTACAAGCAACCAGAAAGTAATTGATTTTTTTACTACTTATCATTCACATAGACATTGGCATCATAATAGCTTACCCTAATACCTAAAGCTTAGTTAGATGCAGATGATTGCAAGGTGCATCTATTTTCTTAGCACAACAATCTCTGAGATACCATTTTCTTTCTGCGAGAGTAACAACTACTACTGTCTGTAAATTCGTTTACTGTGGCTAATAGTCGATTTGTTAAAATAACGAAAATATGGGGGTTTCAGATTGCATTGGAACTATCATTTTTGGAATGATTTTGCTTCACACTATCGCAGCAAAAGAAGGAATGCTGAGTGAAGGTGCGTATAGGATTGAAAACCTCAATGATGGCTTGGTAAGCATTTTGCACAAATATTTCTTTTCTTGTTTTTCTTATATTTCATGATAAATATTATAATGTCATGTTTTTTCAGCATTTGACAACCGAAGGAGGTAATTCTTCCTTTGCTCATGTTGTTTCTGAAAACTGGCAGAATTTTGGCGAACAAAAGTGGCAGATCAAAAAATTTGGTAAGACAAGATCTTAAAGATTTACTAAAACTATAGTAGCTGAATTACACCAATTACAAACATTGAATCTGTAAAATTCGGCAAGTTAAATTCATACCTGGTAGTAAATTAATGAAATACAATGATACAATTACCCTGCAAGTTCAGTTAACCTAAAATATAATGTCTTTGAACGTATAGTGTAATAAATACATGAAAGCAAACAGCATGCATGAATTTCATGTCAAAAGTTTTAAAAAGCTTTTGTTTTCCTTGAAACATGAAAGAAAGTCATGACATACTTGAAAAGGTGAAACTTGATAATAATGAATTTTTTTGTAATACTACTACTAAATGTGGTTTCTTAGTACAAGGCTCTCTTGCTACAGGTCGAGGTGGATACCATTTAGTGCCAACTAAGCATAGAACCAACAATCCCCTGTCTTTCTATCGGGATCCGTCTAGAAAGTATCCTACTCCAGAAACTTGGATTCTCATCCCTGCTAGAGATGGTTATCAAATACAAAATGCTAGAACATCTGGATGCCTAATAAGTGCTGGGTGAGTAAAGTTGTTTATGTTTATAACATACTTTGATACTCTTGGCTTTATCAAGTTTTTTATTGAGCTCTACAATACTTACCTAATTAATATTTAACTATACCTATGTCTTTGCAGACGCAGGAAGGATGTCACTGAGTCCAAGTGCGACAAACATGTTCGAGTGCAACATTGGCAATTTCATTCAATTTAACAAGTTTTTTTAACATGTTTTCCGGAACTCTAGAATTTATTTACTAACTCTATCCAAATATTAATTATTGTATTACTTGCTTCCAGTTAAACTACTGATAAAAAATACCATTGAATATTAATGTATTTATTTCTTCTTTACTTCACAATTTTCATTCTTGGCAATTATTTAATGAGCTAATTTACTGGAAAGATCTCCAAAGACATCACCTGACTATATTCAGGGGTAAAATTAATTCATGAAAATCGTACTTCACACATTCCATTGCTCTTCCAATAATTTCACTCTATCTGGATACAATTTCCGTAACCGGATTAAAATATTAGTAATTGTTTGATCCCATTCTTGCTTTGTCGATTCTAACGTTTCCACAAAACTTTTGCCCTCCTGAAAAGGTTTCCTTTGAGCTGCGTCCTCTTCCTCTAATATTACTTCTAATATTCTTCCCAGTTCTTCCTGACTTTCTTCCTGCTTTTTTATCAACCCTCTGAAATACAGATTCAAAAAGATACATTAGGAGAAAGCGGTTTTTGTATCTATATGTATTAATTACACAAAGTGGAAATACACTACAAATGACAAACGGTCATTAATATCCATTTGTCAGTTGAAGTGCTCTTCCTCTTATTAACTAATAACTGAATATTGAGTACTGAATACAATATTAATGTAAGTAACATAGTTAGGTAGTTTAATAATGTTTAGTTTTGATTACTCGACAATTCCTTTTAATTGTCCGATCTTCAAACCATGATTGAAAGAAAGTTGATAAGCTTCATCGAAATGTTGCTGCAAGTGGGTATCTTTTCCTTTGGAAATTCCATCACGATATCCGCTCTAATATAATAATGCATTCATTTAAACTGTGACATACATGATTATTATCAAACATGACGTGGATTGAATTAAATAGTAATATAATCAACCTAATACCTTGTATAACTCCGTCTTCATTCTTAACCAATCTTTGTGAAGCATGTCATCATGAATGTTTTCCTGACTCTGAGATTCATCAAAGGCAGACTCCATACTCAATCCCTTTTCTGGAAGTAATAAATCAAAATTTGACACTTCACTACTACATTTACAATTAGTTCACTAACAATAAGACTAATGCCACCATTTTGTAATACAGGATGAAGTGCGTGATCTTGACATAAGATCAATTCCGAAAGATTCCAAACTCACTTTTTACAGTCGAGTCGCGTTAAGTGGGGCAATGTGATACACTGCTATACCTACCAGTACCAGTACCTAGATAGTTTTATTTTGTGTTAAAATAGGACCAATAATCTATAATGAATGAAGGCATGAAGGGTAGTAATTAGAAAACTAATACTATACGATAGGTACTTGGTGCATGGAAGTTATGATGGAACATACTTTAGCAAAGTTACATACGTAGGAGGACACGCATGAGAATAGATATTTATTATATCCTAGAATTATTTGCTTGCATTGTATTGTTGTTGCTATAATATTTCTACAATTCACCTGTACATATTCTCTTATTCTTCTCTGAGATTGTCTTTTACTAACCAAGCTACAGCTCAGGTGTGGAATATCACCTACATATTTTATATTGCTTTGTGCACCAGTAATTACATATATATCACACTACAATTTACATTTATTAACCACGAATAGTAATAGTGATATATTATACCATCAAAAACTCTAGTTTGTGATTATTATACATATATGTTGCTGGGAGTGGGCAAGAATACTTCTCATGCAGTTTATACCTATAATGCATATACATACATGCATAGTAAGCTGATCTCTACCAATATCAGGTCTTGTGAAGGTGCAGTGCAGATATAAGTACAGATTATTTAATTGTATTATTCACTTTTGATTGATACAGAACGTTGGAGACGTAATAGTTGATAGTTGCAAGCTGCATTTAATAAGTAGTATATAGCGGTACCGTGCAATGCAATGGTACTCTACAAATGGAAACATTATTGATATTGTGAATGTGATAGTATGGAATATATGTACTATAGACTCTCACCTCATCCCATAATACAAATAAAAGGCGTATTTTACAATTTACATCCAAGTAAATTACATGTCTTGTATTGAAACAATTTCTTAGATACGTAGGTACCTAATGTGCATTTTACACATTATATTAAGTATCTAGTACCTTTCACCTATGTAGTTTCTTCCATATGTACGTAAAATGAGTTGCACTGTACTCTACCTGCATTAATTACACTAACAATACCCATAGCCAACCATAACTAACTAACCTCATTCACTCGCAAGCTAAGTGAGTAAAAATAAATTATTTCTTCATATGTGGATGCACAACAATGTATGTACATATCCTCTTTATACATTGGTGTAAATAGTAAATAAATACTCTCACATATAAGTTTATCTATTAGATTCAGATGTGAGAAAAACAAACTTGCAAAAATTAGCAGAAGTTATTAACTATAATTTAGTTGTAGGTATATGTATAAATGCATACATGAATTAGGATGTCTAACGGTTCTCCAAATGAAAATGCAGGTATACAGACGAGTGAATATTACAAGAGTAAAAAATATATAGCCATGACCTTATAAGGGCAGGAAAGACCAAGGGCACTGTACCCAATTACTCTTAAATCCTTATAGACAATCTACATAAAATAGCCCCCAGATATCATCCTGTTAACAAACCAAATACATTACTGATTTGCCCACGCTTATTTTCGCTTACTTTCTGCAATGCCTTCCAAATGGTGCCACTATTCTGTCTGTTTTGTATACACCTTCTAATTGCAAAAAAGTTTCGTTCATGTAACCATACTCCCATTTGACAATCTAAGTAAATTGTTTGTGTACTTTCAGTCAGTTAATTGTAACTTTCGTGTGTTCGAGCTTTAAAAATTTCCAAAATTGTACAAATAAAAGTAAAAAAGTAGTAAAAAACTGAATGCAAGCCAAAAGTGTAGGTTTTAATTTACCTACATTTCAATTAGAACTAGAACGTTAAGTATTGCGATGCAAAATAAGTTCGATTCGTGTCATTAGAAGACGTCTTTACAGCCGTTAGCCGTACATGAAACAAGGGAGAAATGTCAGAAACGGCAAACGAGTGACAAAAGAACAGCATTTGTGCACCGGAAATGAGACGTCTCTCTTTGTTCTATATTTTTCTTTCATGCAGTGTGTGTACAGTATTGTTTGTGATACTGACCGAATATTTATTCAAAGAAAATCAAACCAGCAGAATTTCTGTGCGTGACGACGCATATTTGTATCCACCACCATGGACACTTGTTGATCTACGCTTGACATACATTATAAATAATCCTGTGTGTCGTACGCTGCAAAGCGTATTTTGTTTAATTCTTATAACTTCACATGCTGGCGACACAGAGCTGAGGAAGCAAATAAGGAAAGTTCTTCCAGTTACTCAGCTACAGCGTCTTAATATGGCGAGGATTTTTCTCATTGCTAAAATCAACTACAACGACAAAGCCTCTTCGTCGAAATACAATGTTATCACAACCACGAAAGAACTGTTGGAAGAAAATGAGAAATACCATGACTTAGTGATGGGAGATTTTTACGAATCTTACAGAAATCTGACCTATAAGCATTTAATGGGCTTGCAATGGGCGAATCGCTTCTGCCCTCATGCCGAATTCATCGTTAAACAAGATGACGACATTATTGTGGATTATTACCAGCTAGAAAATATTTTACAATCTACAGCATTAGGAAATCAATTGCGGGATTCTAAGTATATCGCTGGAAAAATTTTACAGGATATGTCAGTCATAAGAGAAAGTTCTAGCAAATGGTTTGTTCCTAGATCTGAATATGAGAAAAATATTTATCCGCCGTTTGTTTCTGGGTGGGCGTATATTACCACTCCAAAAGTTACTAAAGCAATTGTGAAAGCTGCTGAAGATCTTTCTTATTTTTGGATAGACGATATTCATGTTACAGGAACATTGGCTGAGCTCACAGGAACCAAACTTAGCGATGTTAGTCCATATTTCACAATTTTTAAAGGGCAACTTCATTGCTGCGTCGCAACTTCAGCCGTGAATTCTAAATCCACTGACAATAGGCCATATTGGTGTGATTTTCTCATTGGACCATCTAACGATGATTTGCCCTTTATGGAATTGTTTTTCGAACATGCACTATTTTGTCACACAGCAAAAGTGTGTATGCGAAGACCTGCTAATGAATCTCTAAGTCGAAGTTGTGTTGTCACCAATCAAATGATACTCAATAAAAATTTGCCACAGTATAGTCAATATATTCCTAGTTCGAAAATAAAACAAGTTCGGGGACAATGGAAAAGACTATGATTTAAATGTTATACGATAACTATTCAACAGAGTAATGGTGGAAGCGGAAGACAGTGTCGATAGTGTGAATGTTATTCCTAAAAATACTACCAAATGTGCCAATTAATGATTTATAATAATTTAAACTTGCAATACTTTGTGTTTTAATCATTATTTATATAGTAAATAACAAGAACCTTTATATCGATAGTTCTTCACCTCACTTCTTTATTCCTCAGTCAAATTCTCACATAAAAATATTTTTTGGCTTTTTGTCTTACTTTTTACAAAGTATACTGGTGGTGTATTATAGAATATCATTAGGAACAAAGAAGTCTACTATAATAGCAATGTGACTCTTCATGCTTTTAAAAATTTCCCAGATTCTATAATTAGGATAGATTGCAATTCCATCATGTCTTTCTCCATATTGTTCGTTATCGTTTTAATTCGTTTCACCTAAATAAATAAATAAATATTAAAAGATGGGAAAGATATAAGCAAACTATGTCAAAGTATCAGTAATAACTGAATTTTAATTAATAATAACCTCCAGGAGGGCAGAGTCGAGTCTTTCAATCATTGCCATGCTTTGATATTCCGCATTTCCTAAAAACGCTGTGTCAGCGGCATCCAATGCAAGCTTTTCAATGCTCGATATATAAGTCTCGAGTTTCTAATGAAAAAGTTTTAACTTTAAACCGAATACCATAATAGGTAAAATAGAAAACTCATGGATTGCATGACCAATTTAACAAGAAGCTTACAATAATATTTTTCTTCATATCATCTATTCGACCCCTTAAAATGACAATTTTACAGTCTAAGATTTCTTGCTGATGAATTGAACTTGACCTACTTTCTTCCATAAGTTCAATCATGCTATCCAAAAGTACTCTACAAAAGACAAATATATTGTCATTAACATTTGATTATACAATTTACTGTGGACAATATATGAACTTGAATTAATTGGATTGTTGTAAAGTAGGCATTATATAAATCACCTATATTGATTATGATAATCTTCAACAGCTACGACAACAAGAGAAAGTAATCTGGTAACCGAATCTACTGTAAGAATGCATGCCTGCTTGATAAGTGATCCGCTAGACATCTCGTTAGTTTCCAACCATTCTGTCTGATTGTAATCAATAATAAGACACATTCCATTAGTAATACAGGCCCAATTTGGAAACATAACTAACCATAGCTTTATTTCTTTGGTGCCAAATGGCAATATACAATGATCTTACCACAGGTTTATTATAGTTAGAATTAGCTGCTGCTTGTGGAGGACTATTTTGACTTTGAGTACAATTCAACTTGATATTTGAACAAGGCCCACTAACTGGTTCACTAACTGGTTCACTAACTGGTTCTGATGCATTTCGAATCTTACAGTTTGTACAATCGCAGTAAACATCTTCACATTTCACAGTAGTTAGAAAAGTCAAAGCTATTGTCACCGGAAACGGAACTAAGAGACGATAACGACGAACATTCTGTCACCACATCACAATATTTTATTATATCAATATTGCAATTACTAATTATTATACTATACTATAATACAATTACATTATAATACTCATCCCCAGAATCCCCACTATACCACTATCTCTAAATACTGGACATTATAATCCATGTTGGCCAGTTTTATTAATTCATAACTTTGAATTCAAGTCCATGCATTGCATATTATTAATGCATGCTCCTTAATCCTTAATATTAAAAACATTAACGATTACGCAAACAAAAATGTGACTGTGAGTAAAGTCAAAAGGTCTTACCGGATGTAATCTGTACAGGGAAATATGTTGGTGGAATAATGCAGATGAAGGTTTCAATCTTGTCAGTGTTGACGAAACTAGTGATGGCAATCTTCTATGTGAGAATAAAGATTGAATTATCCTATATGTGCTAAGATAATGGGAAAAACTAGTTGGAGCCTTTCGGCTAACATTAAACGATAATTGGCTAAGTAATCTGGAAATTTTTGAAGATACAATTGGTCTGCCAAAAAAATTCATCTGGATTAAGTTGCAGACTAATCTTCCAAGTTTTGAAACAACGATAGCCTTTACTGTATGGTATTGAATTGTTGCTTATCAATAGTTTTTAACTTAGGCAAAATGTGTAATTTAGTACTTTAATAATAATTGCTAATTAATCACGATCTAACAGCACTTTTAAATGAAAAATAAAAATACTGATTTAACGAGTCTTCGTTGTCCAGGTGTATTTCCGATTATTCCGATGTATTGTAAACAGAGTTAAAAACTGACTCATTTCCTTTGCATCCTTGCCTTCTTTTCTCACTACACAAACACAGCCCACAGGTGCATCTTACTATACCCCTAAAGATGCAGATGAAGTATCTATGTATATTTTAACTTTTTTTGTGTGTTTCATGTTTTCGATAAATTGACTTTATTATCATGTATGGTAAATGCATGTACATGATAACATGCCGTAAGGAAGTCACGTTTAAAAAAATATCTACTACATTTAAATAACTACTTAATGTTAATTGCAACGTAACCTAGACACCCCTTTAACATGGTCTATTTACGTTGGTTAATTGTATAAGAACTGACAGCGTTTCAAAATCCTTCTTTGCAAAGCACAACAGTAGAGTAGGGAGTGGGCATTTACTTTATTTGAAATCACTTCCTTCCAAGAATATATTTTCCACCCAGTTCAATTTTTTTTCTTATGCCTTTTGATTCCGAATTTTGTTTTTTCGAGATGTCGTAGCAAGGAAGTATCGTAATTTTACTCATTTTTAGTTTCGCAAGCTAGCTCAGATTCATTCGTTCGTACTGACTTTCCATTAGCATCTGTTTGAATGCTCAAGTCAAGACCATCTAAAGTCTGACAAAAGTTTTTGTTGTTCTCCCATCTCTCTTTCAGTGACAGGTTGAACATTGAATATCTTGGATTGCGAGTGACTTCCTTAATGTTCGGAAGGAAGTCCGGGAGACGCTGTTCCAGCTCAGTACCATTTAAGGTACTGTACGTCTCCAGCAAGACTAACCCTTTACACCTTGGGTGGCTGTAGAAAAAAAAAATTATATAATAATAAAGAGTTTTCGTTTCATAAATACACATTCAAACAATAAAATGCGTTTGAAAAACAATCAAGTAAGTACCATGGATCGTCGTAGACATCCAGTTGAAAATACTGCTCGTTAAATAGGAAACAACGACGTGTCTTGTGGACAGTGACGTGGCTGTGATCTCGTTGTGCCAACATGTTTGTGTATTCACGTTGTGTCAACGTAGTTTTAACTTCCACCACTTGGCCTTGCATCTCCGGACGCCTTACAGTATACGTATACGACCAATGACCTCTTTGTCCCCTCTTTCGCAAACGAGCCTGTAACAGAGACGTTTTGTTCGTCGGAAATAATGTGAGGGGAGATAAAAAAGTTTTAAGTGTTTTTTTTTAAAGTTTTAAATCATAAAACATTTGTGGCAAGTCGAATCTTACCTGCATTCTGAGTGCGCTTGTTATAAGATACTCATGTACGACTGTGAAGTCCTGAAATCCAGCTGGAAACACTTCATTTGCTGGTAAAGGTCCTTTAACCAAGAATTTAACCTTCCTAGAGTTAGTTTGCAAATGATCAGTAACGTCAATGCCCAATTTCTGACATACACATTGAATCATGCGACGCTGTTTCATTTCAAAGTCCGTAGAATTGTCAACCATATCAAAGTAAGGGTGTCTGTAAAAGAGTACAAATCATATGCATTACAATTTACAATAACTACACATACCGAAAAATACATTACAAATTATATTAACAATGCAGAATTGCAGATTTTGTCACTTACCCCACCCAAGCTTGTGCCACACGGTGATCAAGTTGTCTAGCAGACTCCAAACCTTCGCTACGAACTGCATGATCTTTAATGGTGTAGAAAGGTTCTGCACCATTAGCTGCTGAAACCATGTGAATAATTTGATTGTACCTTGTATCACGGATGTCAATTTCATTCAGTTTGTTTCTGACTAAAATTTCTTCCCATTGATCTCGTGTGACAAAAGCAGAAGCATCCATAGCACCCCTGTCGCAAATAACTAAAACATCTCGGTCCATGCTCTCAGCAAGTTTGAAAAAAACATTTTCAATCTGCATCATCGTTCTCAAAAGTTCCTAAAACATTTCAAACAAATTATATTTATCGTACCACTATATAAATGAATTACTTTGTCTTTAATTCAAATTGTATCAAACAATTTAATAATCTATATATGTATATGTATTGTGTAGCATGTTTACTATATAGAAATACCTCTTGAAACCTTGTGCGTTGTTCTTCGCTGAGTTCAGAAAATTTTACTCCACCACCTAGCAAAACTGTTGCAGTTTCTGGAACTCGAAAAACTTTCCATCCCAAATTCTCGAAAAACGTGAATAATCGAGCCTGGCCAGTAGTTTTACCTAAATAATCACGAAAATAAGATTTTGGTAATTAGTTTAATTAAATAGATATGGGGAAATAGTAATGGAAGGAGTTTATTCAGAAATACCTCCACAAGGTCCACCGGTCAAAACGACACGGTAAACCTTCTTTGGGCTGTTCAGGTCATTCATTCTTGTTCTTGCACGTTGTACGTAATATACGTGAAATACGTGTACTTACTACCTCAGAAAATTAGCAAATAATTTATAATGTAATATGTAATATGTACTTAGATACGAGTGTATAAGTACATAGAACAGTTATTTTAAATGAAAAATAAAAATACTGATTTAACGAGTGTTTGTTGTCCAGGTGTATTTCCAATGTAATGTAAACGGCAAAATGTTAAAAACTGACTCATTTCCTTTGCTGCTTAGCTGCTTTGCCTTCTTTTCTCACCACACACACGTGCATCTATAGGTGTACAATACCCCTATAAATGGCTATATTATTTATATGGATTATTTCTGTAATGCGTCTTTAAAATACAAAAAGTAAACAAATAAACCACAGTAAAACGGGTATAGTAAAGTGGTGGAGACATGTAGGAATTTTTTTCCCGTAGGGTCATTGCCCCCACCCTTTATACACCCTTGACCAAATTGTTGTCAACAATTTTGTCATCATTGTTGTCAACAATTTTGTCATCATTGTTGTCAACAATTTTGTCATCATTGTTGTCAACAATTTTGTCATCATTGTTGTCAACAATTTTGTCATCATTGTTGTCAACAATTTTGTCATCATTGTTGTCAACAATTTTGTCATCATTGTTGTCAACAATTTTGTCATCATTGTTGTCAACAATTTTGTCATCATTGTTGTCAACAATTTTGTCATCATTGT
>JAQFYB010002591.1:0-23624 GCA_034694085.1 Pogonognathellus longicornis
CTCTAATTACAATAAGCCAAGCAGTCAAGCGCTTACACTAATGGCATATTTCTTGGCAATTTCTCATATTGAAAAGCATTGAACTAATTACATGGAAACTTGCAGTTAGTGTGACTTATTGGAAGACTTATGCAGAATATGCAACCTCATTTGTACTAAATCGCCTTGAAATTCTGGAGAATACTAGCCCTTTATGTGTAACTACCCAGATTTATACAAATATAGAAATTGAAATTGCACTTATTTCATTCTTCTAACCGTCAGCTCGTGCATAAAATGGGCGGACATCTGTGTTCTTTAACATAATACCCGTAATAAGCATTTTATTACGGGCATTACTAAAGAAATGAGTAGGTACCTATAATTACAACGCTTGCTGATTGAGTGTATATACATATATACAATGTAGACAGTGTATTCTGTTAGCAAATGTTCGGCTATTTTATTCAACACATTCAAATCTTACGGTTAACATTCAGTAACGAGTAGGTATGTTAACAGTAGCTTTAATTTCAACATAAATATTTGCACAATCACCTGCTTAATCAATTCAGCAGCTTAACAATTATTACAGTATAACAATTTATGCATACCTAATGCTCTTCCATTTAATATTTGAATACATTAGTGGACTGAACGCAAATCCAGATCACATAAACTTTTTGGTATTTCCTTCAATTCGAATTACACCAAACTTGAATCAGTAATCTCAGTAAACGAAAATAATAATTAATATTTATTCCACACCACAATGTTAATTTTACCGAAAAAGTAAAATTTTCTTTGCAATTGCTACACAGATTAATGTGAGTAGAGTATGAGTATGTAAGTAGGTAGGTATGTATTTTTTATTAATGAGCAAAGCCGTTTAGGTACAGGTAAGATGGTACAGGTATGTATTTATCTAGTAAATGATAAAATCTCATGCTTGTTTATTTATTTGGGTTGTACATTTAGTATTTCTTGTTCTAATAACATGTTTATGGTGTGCACTATTGGTGCATTTAGGTATTCTAACTTGGAAACTTCAAAGGCTGTAAAATTATGGACTTTGCACAGCATAACATCTTTCATCAGCGTAAATTACTGGAATGCCATATACAGACACATAAACAAGAGAACAAGTAAACAAAATGACACAACATCATAATACAAGCCTTTGCATTTCACTTTGTATCATTTTCCACTTGTACATTGCATTCTGCGTCGCAGTAGCAAACTTCTTGCTAAGAATTTAGTTACCTGGCTATCTTTTCATGTCGCATTACATCAAATTACATTAACAGTAGTAGTGTGTCCTCTGAGTCTCAACTTTAAAATGAATATCTACCTACCACAAGTTTATATAGGTATACATTAATATCGTTATACAGAGCATAATAAAGTAAAGTACAATCACTCTAGTCCAGAGTTACCTATTAACGTGCTGGAAATATGATTAGATATTCTGTACATTATACCTAAGTGTTGCTCCACCACATTTCCCATCATAGAACGGCGAAGAACAGTTCAAGGAGAAAATCATCTCCTCGGGCGAAATAAACTAAAGGCTTTCACCGGACTAGCCAATCCGGAGCTAATGCCCTAATTTCTATAGGTACGGCGAGGTACTAACTACATATTCCGCTGTATACTTATACACACTAATGAAAAACATCATAATGTATTCGCTGTTTGTAGCAATGCAGAGGAAGACTCTTTCTGTGAGACTCTCTATGTGAGAATATACATACGTATGTAAATATGTACTAGCTCTACGCAAACACACAGTAAAAGAGACTTCACGTGTATATAAATGAGATGCCTTAAATATAGAGTCGTGTGTCTATACATCCTAAGCTAACTAACCTATCGAATTTTTGTGAACTTTGCTATATGCCGCACTGCTGTTTCCACTGCGCCGAAAGGTAAATTATAGCAATCTGTTCTGTTCTGAATCAGAAACTATTATCTTCCTGTATGCCTCAACAAATATCAAACACAAGTGAATACTTCTATACACTGATACATATGGGAATGTGTTATAAGTAAGGAGACTCATAACACAGCATCACTCTGGTAGCTCTTGACGCAAAAGCTTGGGAACTATATCGAATGAACTATATAACATGAAGTACGATGACGAGATGGAAAACGTAGTAAATCCAATGTAGTTACTTACGTTCATACGGAGTATGGTAATAGTGTGAGGAGTATTTGGAGTATAAAGAGAGTGAGAGACAAACACAAGTCATAAAATACAGTGGAAGTAGAAAGTGCGGCAGAGAAAGCTTAGGAATGATGGAAAGGATGGTGGAAGAGTGAGAGAAGAGGAGGACACTCATGTTGTGCTGAAATAGAGTTGACTTGACTCGAGTTCACTTGTAATCTGTAATCTGTCATCCGTAATGAGATTCCTTGACTCGGCAAGGCTACGTTTGTCTGTCCTCGCTTTTACATACTACAACTATCCACTATATTTATATGTCAACACACAAGCACATACTCCAATGTAATACAGTGTTAGAATATTCGAATCTGTACATATAGGTAGTGTACTGCTGCAGATGCTTCATTCTTTCTCCAATCCCTCTTTTAGTTTAAGTACTTGCTATGAAATGGTATAGGTAGGCATGTATTTTGTTTTTGAGTATGACTGTGCACAAAAGATGCTCCTTATACTTATACTAGTTGCATCACATACAGATACAATGTATGCTCGCACACACAAGAAAAAGGGAAAAGTGCTTTGTGAATTAATAGAAAGTAACTGTGATGTATGTTTTGCTTGCCCGCCTCGCTCATCTTCTTCGTCTGTCAAGTTCTACTGCTACTTCACTTCTTTTCTTGTGCTGCTGTTTCATTTGTATTTATATCTTCAATAAATAACTCGTGATTTACTATAAGTACACTTTCGCTTTGTACGTGAAATCTAAAGAGTATAATACAATCTACAGAAAAAACATGTAGGTATTATCGCTTTTTTATTATTTTTATATACTGTACAATATACAATACAACAAACTTGACTCGTCTGCCACGAACTTTGTGTAACTTCTCGAGAGAATACAAATTGCATTGGTTTTTTAACAGCATTGACATAATATTTACTAAAGGACACCGCAGGGCAGTCATCTTTTTAAGAACTACATTTATTTTATACAATCTTTATACAAACTACATACTCTAACACATTTTTTTACTTTGCTTTATATCGATTCAAACTGCACTGCTTTTCTTGAGATGTTTGTTGAGTTAAATAAGTTCGCTTAAAATAAATGAAAAACTTCTTAATAGAAAAGCTGATTGGGCTTCTTCCTCCATGTAATCAGAGTAAGCTTAAAGTAATTCCGCTCTTAAGCTCATGAGAACAAGCATTTATCTATACTTGTACGGATTTACAATACATACTACAATGTATTACTTATAAGTACTGTTAGTTTCTCATCTTTGCTTATGTTTGTGTATACCCCTATATACAGTAAGTTTATAAGATTTATTATTACAGAGATTGTAGGAATATATAGGTTAGAAATAATATTATAACAATAGTTAATTACAAAGGATGAGTTAATTAATAATGATTAACCGTATTTTAATTATTTAGTTTGAAAAGGCATTCCTCAGTATTGAGATAAGAATATTATACATCCATAATTTATCCGTCAAGTCCACAACGAACTTTCCGGCGCAGATAGAGAGGCAGGGCTCGTTGTGTCGGAAGGAATTTAGTATAGGAATTAAAAGTTGTTTGGGAGCGTTAGTGCATGACGTAAGTAACAGAAATGACAGATTCAAATTCAAGCCAGCCAATTCACAGAAAACTAGCAAGGAGTAGTATTGTATAGGACAACTATAGCATTTTCTACATTTGCTATTATACTTGGAAAGGAAGGCACAAGGCAGTGTTGAGTATTAGTAGCCCTGTTAAATATTGTGTGCTCTGTTGGCCTGCTCTACAGACACAGAACTACAAGCCACTCGACAGCCGTTCTCACACAGTGTCATTTAACTCTTCCCTAATTTTGTTCAGTCCTCTGAGAGTTATGTAATCATAAAGAATTTGGATAGTGTATGTGTGTGGCACGGTTTTCGACTGCATTCAAATATTGAAGCAGCACCATAGGAGTCCCACTCTCCCACTATGCAACTCTGTCTATGCATTACTTAAATAGCATACTTATAAAATATTGCAGTAAAGAGACCAACTAGTGTATAGAAGCTGTTTGGAATGGAAATATACACTAGTGAGTAGTGTATAGAGTGTGGTATTGGTAGTATTAGAATTAGAGGAAGAAAGAGACGGGAGGAATAGCGCTCCTAAGGGTAATCTAACTTTCATCTGTAAAACACTAACTCTCCGTCGAAGAGAAAGGGAAGTGAATGAGGCGTGCCTGCCTTGCTAACTAAAATTAAGCAAGCCAAACGAAAGGAAAGGAGCTAAACTACAGATGACGACAAGTAACTAACAGCAAGAGACTTACAATAGAAAACTTATTCTAATCCTAATCGTATCCACAGCATCTAGAGTCAACTCGAGTATTGCTTTTACACAAAACTGCTCCACAGCTCCTCCGTAACTGCTTACAAGACTGCAAGAGTTATTTCCAGTAACTTTATTAGTTTTTCTCCAGAGTGGAATTTATCAGGGCGAGCAATAGCACGAATGGCATTACTCGCCTTTCTTTCCTTCTCGCTCTCTCACAGTGCAAGTGTAAGTAGTAGACTATCTTGATTCGTGCACTGTTGACATGGCTTTTTTTCTTACTACACTTTTTTCTTCTTCTTCTTCGACTCTTCTTGGCTTCACATTAACTACACCACCAATATTTAATCCTGCAGTACATACTTTACTTGCCACGAGATCTTTGCTGGTTCAACTACCACCACTACTCTTTTGTCCGCGTACTCAGTCAATACACTCTTACAAACCTATGGACTTTTTCTAACAATAGTACTTGCTGATGTATGTACATATAATAATACCCTTGCCTCATACACACGCAACCAACATTTGAAGGGATATTATAATCGTTATTATGGACATACATAGTAGAGACAAATACTTCTATTGCAAAAGCATTTACACGTTATATATACTCCCTGCTTACTTGATACTATAAATAACGAATGTATAGTCCAAGTTGTTGACGTATGGACGTACTTATGAATACATGTATAAATGTAGCTATAGTTAGACTGACTGGTTTGGGGAAATCTCACGGAGGAAGCCCATGAAGACAGGTGAGGAAAAGTGATGGTCGTAATGCTGTAATCCTACACATCCCATTCATATCACAATGGAAGTCAAGTTAGACAGCATTAGGGCGAGGAAGGGTTAAGTTAACTCTAGATGGGATTTTTGGGAGCCACACCCGGAGAGTTAATTCTGGAAATGTCGATCTACTGACATGGCATACCATACCAGCGTCAGCACTCCATTTTCTCACTATCTCGTCTCATATGCTACACACAACGACCTTAAACTACAAAGCGTATTACACAAAACTCAGACAGAATATTATATAACACTAACAATACATATAAGTAAATATTCTATAAAAACGCACCTACAGATATAAGTTGGTTGCATGCAGGTTTTACAAATATCACATGTCTAGGTAGGTATATATACCTAGCAGATACAAGGATACCTATGTAGAACATTCCAGCTACAATCAGTATCTCACCACAATGACCAGGGTCTAATGTCCCAAGTCCTAACTGCTCATTCTATTCCACTAACAACCAGAGCCACAGTACCTATTGGCACGTAGTTCTGATACGAGAGCTATAAGTTAAGAATACGAAACAAAATCAACTTATTCCAGCTAACTTCTTCTCCTGTACTTTCAAAATGCTTGAGCAGAAAAAGTAGCATGGTATAGGTACACAGCACACATACAAGTGTATAGAAAACTCGTTTTGGTGGATTGTATAGGTACCTAGGCATTTTATAAAAAAACACTTATATGATACCTACGGTAAAATGGAGTTAGAAAGGGTGTAGGATATAGAATTGCTATATAAAGGCCATAAAGAAACGTAAGATATGATAAGGATAGGAAGACTAGTCCGGAAACGAGGCAGAGAGGTTGTGTGTAGCGGGAGAGGAGTAGTCCAAGTGGGAAGAAGTAGTCGTCAGAGCAGGGAAAACTTTATGACCGTTGTAAGTAACTGTGAGACATGTAAAGCTATTGCACTACTCATAGTACTAGAACAGTAGTTAGTGTCTACTATGTAAGGAGAGCAAGGAGCAGCAAAGCGTGCCAAACCAAATCAGACCAGCAGACTTTCTTTTACTTTTCTCACAGTAGTACAGTAATGCTTCGGAGGATTACATAGCTTGCAATGGTGTAAGAATCTACGCTAGACTTTTTCTGTTTGATTTGAGTTGACTTGGGAAATTGAGGAATCTATCTATTTGTGTGGAATAGAATGCAGCATTCAAGCTTATACACATTATACGTCTATACACTTACAAATTATATATGGCTACTATTTTACTGACAATATACGTAGGTATGTGTAGAACTCTAAGTATATGTCTAGAATTTATATAGAAAGCACTTACAAAACGGAAGAGAAAGTTTCCAATGAACTTACCACGCCTGCATACACTTGCCAGAGCTTCGTCTTTCCTTCGTCTTCTTGCCTTCGTCTTGAGACGCTAAGAAAGACATTCTATAAATTCTATTCCGTCTTCATACATCAATAGAATAGGTACTACCCCTTCTCCTATATAATATGTTCTTCTGGGCTAGGGGAGGTATTCGGTAATGGGAGTGATGTCTGCAAAGCTATAATGGTAGTAGCAATGAACCTGTGATGAAGTATGTGCATGGCATGTACATGGAAGTAAATACATATCTAGGTATTTGCTGTATATTTGGTGAAAAACTATAGTGTGTATTTATACTGTGAAGAAAGTCATAGCCCAATTCAATTGAAAGCTTAGTAACTAGAAAGAGAGGCCTTGCCCTGTGTAGTCAAAGCATTGAAATCAGATCCAAATCAGATTTTTCTTTGATATCGAAACTTTAACTTTTTGAGTGAGTAGAATGTTATGTGTGTGTTGTATATATAGCTCTTTTATCTCGTGTACGTATCATGTAAAAGTGTAAAAGTACTATAAGTGTGGCTAGGAATTACGTTGTAATGGTTTAAGAAACTGTGCAGCTATTTTCCAGCAGTATTTTATGTTTCTCCAGGTTTTATCTAAGGTGAGACTTACTGTGTCGTTGCTCGTTGGTGAACATCAACTTATATTGTATGTTGTATAACGGGAGACTAGGAGTGCGGTAGTAGAGAAAGAATGGTTTCCATTTGGCTCCTATGTATATGGATGTCAGCTACTAGAAAGACCTACAGTTAGTTTACTATTTCGGCTAGGATCTTTTTTCTTTGTAGGGAAAGCTTCCATCGAGTTGAAGCAAAGAATGTAAAAGATTTAAAGACAGATTCTATCAGATTCACACATACACACACAAAACAACTTTTGAGAATTTACTTTGCTGATACATTCGTGAGCTTTCCAGCACCTGCTATTCTCAGCAAGTTGAATTACATAGAAACTAACACAGTGCTTTGCTGTGTGAAATACAGTACTCAGTCATTATATTTGTATCTGTATCTAAGTAATTCAAGAACGTGAGATTTATCAACATTTTCTTTATCCTGCACCATTTCTTAGAAATTCGCGAGAGAATATCACAATCACAATTGTGTCGAGCCAAGGAAACACGTACGAAAAGCTACAATTCACCCTGTGTGCTCCAGACGAAATGAATTTTTACTCTTTATTTCTCATCTATAAAAGGAAAAATAAAAGAACCGAAAGTTATGTTGTTTTGGGCCTTTCCCTACTATGTTGTAGTCCTGAGAAAAGCTTCAGATCAAAAACGACGTACTTTGTGGTCACAAAGGCGGCATGGACCTCCAGAAACCAAAATGGAGAGCTGTTTCATTATTTCTTTTCTTATATATATTGTACAAGTAGTTTCTCCTTACTTATTGAGATCTTCCGTATAAAATACCACCATCGTATTTATAGTTACTAAAACAATCCCACAGTTTGCTGTGGCTGTGGTACAAATGGTTTGTCTTAGTGCAATGAATTCTATGTACCTTTTGTTAACTTCAAAACATTTATTCCCCCTTTACTTACCCAGTTGTATCTAATGAGTAATACTGCAATACTGCAGTTTACATATAAAAATGATTAAAAAATTATTGAAGGGATGACCGATTTTATTAACGAAGTAAATCACTTTCAACATAGGTACATATTATCATTCTCATTTCTGAGGGACTAATTATTTTATTAACAAAATAATCACTGCTACATAGCACAAATATTGTAGCCTGTAGCCTATAAAGACTAGGTATTATCTTATGGTTACTTTCTAAGATAAATGTTTACAACCAAATCCAATAACACATTCCTAATTTCATTACTATGTACTTACATTACGGAGTTGTTGTTTGAACTTTTACATTTACTTATGATTAAAGTCGATTCTACACGTTAAAGTTCACGCTCAACATCTCTTATACCTTTTATACATTTTTGCCCAAAAAAAATCCGCTTAATATAAATGCAATCGTTTAGGTTTAGTTTAAGCTGATTTGACAATAATCAATCTGTAAATGTTTTTTGATTGCAAATTTTTTTTTGTTTCATTTATTATTCATTGGACTGCATTTCACACTAAAGATTAATCATTATTATAATTTAATCATTATTTTGCTACAGGTAGTGCTGTAGGTACTATAGTCATTTTAGCAAGAATAACTTTTGGGTTTAAAAAACCTTGAGCAGTTCAGATATTTGTATTAGCAAACACATCTAATCATAAAACTATCCACAATAAACATGAAAGGGAAAGCCACATATAAGTTTGCACACAGTAATAAATCTATCTCACTCAAGTCAAGTGTAAAACTGAGCAGCATTATGACATCAGTATCAAGTAGCTTTTAGTTTTGCCCATAGACTCCTCTTAGGTACCTAATACTACATGATTTACACACATTATAAACATAACATAATCAAGTTGTCGATTTATTCAACATATTATCTTTGCATCTATCTAATTATAAAGCCTGTGCAGAGCCTGGATTTGTGGTATACTCTCAGACTAATAAAATTATTTGGCAGTACTGAATAGAGTTGTATTTTAAACAAAAGGTTGCGTTATCTCTAGCAGCTCTAACAATACTATAAGTACATTATAGAGCCTTAGGCAATAATTTTGGGCGTATATAGAGTAATGTCAAGCCATCAAGCTTGAATCTGCACATAGAATAAACTGGTGCAGGACATGGAGCAAGTATTACATACTGAACACTACTACACTAGTCAACTAAGTTTTCCGCACTTGTACTCCAACTCGTGCAGATACACGAGCAAAGGCTTAAAGGCTACGCAGCATCTCGCATCACGTTCTTTGCACACAAACCAAGCCGACCAGAAGGACGATAGCAACAAAGTGAAAGAAGCAAACCCAGGCAGAAGACCTGCATCTCTCGCTTTTGCCGGCACCGGCATCATTGATCCTACACCAAACTCCAACTAACTCTCCAACTTTACTTCCATTTTGCATTCGTACACGAAATGGTAGAAAATCTGAGAACCGTTCGTGGACTTTCTCTGTTGTACTGTGTTACGTGTGCACACTAAAGATAGAATATCTAGAAACGTAGATAGACTCACACCACACACAGAGCAAGGTCTGCTTTTGCATGATAGAAGTTATATGGATGTAGGTATGTATGTATGGAAGATGATGATTATATAACAAATGTAATATTCTGTTACCATTGCATAACATACCTTGTACTCTGTATAGGAATTATATTAATACTTACCTTGGTAGTACACAAAGGTTAGCATTGAAGTATATTATGTAAGAATAAATATAGGAGAAACATTGAGTTAGTAACAAGGAAGGGGGAGGAAGTCAACTCAACTTTCTCCAATTTGCTTTGGTGGATGAAATTCTTTTTCGTTACTCGTTTGGTTATTTTGAGTCTTCTCTCTCTCTCTATCTTCTTTACTTTTTTGACTACTGTGTATGTATTCATTGTTTGCTTTATGCATTTTTTCCTTTATTCATAGACGTTCTGTCTTGGACTTTCTTTCTTGTGCCAAAAATTTATACTGGTATAATAGTAGTAGTAAGTACTAGTGGTAGTTGTTCTATGTAGTAGTATTACTAGCTTTGTGGCTTCTCCTACTCTCCTATGTAGTAGAACTACAAAGGTTCATTCTGGTTTTGGTAAATAGCTTGGCTGGTATGTATGGTAGTATTTGTATGTAGTATTTGTATGGCAGTACACATAGCTCGGCATACACTACACTATTTTGCGTGTAAGTGTAAAATAAGTGTAAAAGTGTAAACTCTACACTATCTATAGTGTAGTGTAAGTGTAGTGTCCTGAGTAACTCAAACAAATTGTGTAGTGTATTTGTAGTGTTCTGAGTACCTGAAGCAAATTGTGTAGTGTAAGTGTAGTGTATTAACTTTATGCCGACTTAAATCACAAAATCTATACAAAATACACAAACGAAGTTAGCCTCGTCAAAGATATAAGTTTACTATACAACAGCACATGGAGAAAGAGAGAAGCATCCGCATTCACTCACTATTATATTGCTATATACTTCTAAAGTCTATGTGCTTGTAGTACTAGGTATTTATGTACAATGCTTCTGGCAGAGAAGGCATTGATCGCCTAAATGTAAAACATTTGGTAATAAAAGCCAAAAAAGAATCCTTGCTTACTTTCCTTACAAAAAGAACAAAAGAAATCTTGCACAATATTCACAAAGTCTACAAATGATCTCGCTGTTGGAAAACTCTTGTGCAACACAACAACACAAGGGAATAAATTATTCTAGCATGTACCAAAAACTGCATGGGAAATAAAAAGTGTAGAATCAAATGACCCTGTGTTTGTGTCTATGTATAAGAAAATCAAATCCAATTTTGTAAAGTCGTTGTATTAAGGAAAGAGAGAAGTGCTGATTTTGATTGTTGTTCGAGTTTTCGACCTCGCATTTCTATTGTGATTGTGTTTTTGTGTGAACCAGGAATGTGACTTTGTTCATGACAATCAGATCACATCTTCTCAGACGAGCCTTTCTTTGGTTCAGTTGACATTACATGACTTGCAATGCCTTGGCGCGGCTTGACTTTGACTTGACTTTCTCAGCAAACAAGTTTACTCCTACTGGTGCTACACAATCCAGATTTCTCTGTTTTTACTCTGTAGAACTTATACAACACAAATAACGCCCATACACATTTCCTCTCTATTTCTATACTACCAAACTCATTTAAGCATATGACAACCAGCCAGTCAGAGAAACACAAGAAGCAAACTGGAGAGAAACAAAGGCAAGTTGACTTACTCGGATTGGACATTCATTCTATTTTACTTTGCCTGTTGTCTTGTTGACTGTGCATTCATCCACACACAAATCCATTGCAATTTAATCTCGCGGCCTCCTTCCACCACCTCCATTCCAAATGCTGAATACATACACAGAAAGAAGCAACATAACGTAATAGTAAAACACTGAACTAAGCAGAGAGCATACACACACACCAAATGTGGCTTATCAACAGTAACAAAGCAAAGGATGAAGCAAAACAAAGCCTGTGCATCCTACGAAGAATTCCTCTGCCACCTTTATCAATCTGCTCGCTCAGTGAAAATTTTCTAATATTAGCCAATACTCTTATTTCTTGTGTAGAATAACAGAATAGAACAATGCGAGTGCAATAACGGAGAAAGAGAGTGAGGCAAGCAACTTCTCGTTGAATTTGATTGCCTGATTTTATTTTCTTTGCCACACTACAGACACTACTATACTGCTTTTCAGTTTATACCAAGTGTGGTACTTAAATCGGATTTTCGTTCAATGAGAAAGAAACACAATTGAAATCACAAGCAAGAAAACACAATATACTTAATTTATAATAGCTATACACATGCATGTAGTATAGACACTAATAAAAAGAAAATAACTCTTTCTATGTATATACCTAGAGAGAGAGAGAATGCCTGAATCTATTTATCACACACACACACTTAAAATGGTGAACTTTATTACTTTCAGGATTACATTATTGCTGTAACACTAACACCCTTCATACACTACATGAGTGAGTAAGTGTCTACAAGGCGCATCTTCTCTCACGTGTGTATAAACAAGCTTTGTTATTTATATGTCGTAAGCCTTGTTGTTATACTTACATGCACATTAGTTGCAGTGGTGTGCACGCCAGCATAATTACAAAACTGTAATGTAACGAAACATAAAACGCATGCATTTCAATCCCAGCTCATTCACGCACTTCTGTCGGAAATTGAAATCAACTTGAAATTGCTCGAGTCTCTGACATTTCATTCAACTCGAACAAATTAAAATAGACAACATGTATAATGAAGACCATGGCTCGTTGGGCTGAGTAACTTTACTGAAAATGGATACGTAGCAATTCAGAATAGTATACCCCTATGTTATATAATTCTACAATTCTATACTACCAATAGTAGATCGTTAAATGAAATGTCCGAAACATTTCCTTTTATTTATCTCTATTTGAGTCAGTAGGTACACAGTATACTACTATTAGTATTTTTAATAATAGTCGTGAGCGAGCAAAGTATCAAAATGCAGCAGCTTATTTGAAAATCGTCGAACGAAAATAGAAAAGGGCACTAATGGGAGTAGGAAGTTGCACACATTGGCATTTATGCTTTTACAAACATACACTTTTACCTTTACATAACTACAAATAACCTAGGAATGATGCAAGCATAGTGAGAAACATTTACAGATATACTTCAGATACAGTCCATACACATACACACAAACAAATGTACACAAGCTCAACATCTACTTCCACAGTATCTACTAGAAATACATAGGAAAGTAATGTAGGGATACAGTCACGTAAACGTAAATAGAAAATCGACTCAAGAAATGTCCGATTTTATTTTCGGGAACTTCGATCGCTCCCCAGCTCCTATTTTAGAAACAAACCTGCATCGCATTACTACACACATACAAAGAGTTATGGAGAAAGGATTGAGCTGGAGGAGTGCGAGTGAGTGAATGAGCAGCTCCTAGAAATATCGAGGATTCACTCTTTGTGTATATTGTTATACCTACATAGATAGTTATACTGTGTTATTATTATACTACCACACTTCTCGGTGTTTGAGTTGCTTGACTTGACTAAATAGAATGTGCAAGTGTGCAACTACACTGCTATGTAAGCTGGAAATGGATATTATTCGTACAGAACAAAGTTATTAGAATGGGTCTCGTTTCATTCTGTACTAGTAGGATCCGGGCACTGCACAACACAGTCAAGCAGAATATAATCGTAGTGGTAGTATAGAAGTGCAAGTGTAATGTAAAAGTATAAGGGAGGCTTGACTTTAGGAGAGTTGAATATTCGACGAGCGTCGCTCCAAAAAACTACATAAAGCCAAGTCAAAGTATTTATAAATTATGCATTGGCTTAGCTGTAGCGAGTCATGTGTGGTGTGTGTATGCAACAAACCCTAATGCACAATGTATTTACGAGTTGTGCAACAAACCACCTATTAATATACCCAATATACCCACCAAAATGGTACTAAAACTCTACCTTACCTTACCTCGTGCACACAAAATGCAAACTATTTCAGGCTGAGTTTGCTAGCTGGGAAAGAAAATCGAGCGACACATGCATAAACACACGGGCGAATACCACTCTAATAATTATTTAATCACTTTGACCGATTTAATACTTTTCTTCCTACTTTCAGTCTTTCCACTACACTCGAATCTTACTGTCGTCTCACTTTCTGTTTCACGACAGTGCAATGTGCTGTCTGACTGACTAAACATACCAAAACATTTACATACAATGCAATACAATAATGCATTCGTCCTGGGATTCCCTTATTAGGACAAAACTGCATTAAGCAAACATTATTCTGTCTGTGCAACTACACGTACATTACCGTTACGTAACTTAAAATTTATTTGCAATTTAACGCAATTACATATTTTGTTTTCAGATAAAAATGCATTAGTGGGTACTTCTTGGAATACAAACAAAGACTGATTTGAATAATTCCAAACTACCAAATAAGCCTTTTATGGAAATTAAAACCGTAAGAGGAATCTAGTACTGTTTATATAGCCCGAGGTAGTATTAAGCTAAGCTTTTAAAAGTCAGCTAAGTCTGGCGGAGTCACAAAGCTACTTTTATACGAATGCCTTTATGTTCTCAATCCTCCTCCCGATTTTGCAATAGTCTCTAAATGAGTTTGCATTCGTACCTACTCAATCTTCAATTAGTTGAGGTACTTTGTGGAACTCATACAAACAATCCGCACATAGGTACAGGTAGGTAGATTAGATACATTGGCTTTAGTAAAAAAGCTTTTTTCCATAATCCGTTGATTCATTTGTATATTTCCGTAGTGTATGTATTACTACTTAGGTGAAATTAAGCAAATTCAGATAAATACCCGATACCGATACCACGCACAGTAGGTACGCATAAATAAGTATGATAAAAAGAACTACCAATTTAAAAGTAGCTACTACACTTCAAGTACAACCCGCAGAAATCTGTCTCTCACATTTCCGTGCCTTGCTGTGACTGCACGTTTCTTTGCTTGTTTCGCCCAACATGGTCGATAAATTGTCTAATAAAGTACCAGCAGGTAACAACAAAGGCTCATTAATTGACTTTTACGTCACGATGTCGGTTCGGTGCATAGCTTACAATTTTATACATCCGATACAGATATACGATATTTTTACATAATCGTCACGTGGGACCATGGCAGTAGTCACATTTGTAGCATGTCATTTCTTCAAGTACATTAATTACCAAATGACCGGATTAGGATAGCCATAATTGATACAAAATAAAAATACAACGTAGTAAAAGGTTTTAAGACAGTAAGTGAATGTTGGCCCGAGAAATAAATAATTACAGATTTTTTTTTATGCAGGATAATCCTAAAGGGTACCTATAAGTATATACAAACACATGTATTTATTTCCTACTACCTACATGTAGGTAGTACCTATGTTCTTTTTTAATTAATTGCTCACATTTGTTCTTATTACACTGTGAGACAGAAAGCGTCTATTTGTCAGTGTTTAAACTACCCTGCAATTGTTTTGGTAAGTATGTGGCATCAGATGTGCAAGAAGATAAATACGAGAAGAGTCAGATGGAAGTATAAAGACGGATGTTGCCACAGAAAATAGACTTGACACGGGTACTTCTTCTGGAAGTCGACAGTGTTTATAGATCTAATGTGTATACGTGCTATATGATTCTACCTTGTGTGTAAAAGTACTTTAGAAGCAGAAGCACAGTTGATACATCACGCATGTATACAAAGTGCATTGAGCTCTTAAAGCAGTGTAAGGTAAGACACGTAGACACGGCGACACCTGAATTTCTCCAGTCGGCGCAGCGTTTTCATTTTTTACCCTTAGCAACAAGGTGTGACAATTACATTCTCTTCCTCGAATCTTCACGGGTTTTTGATTTTAGTCACTACCTGGAAAGCAAAAATGACAGCGGGCATTTGTTTCCCCTAAAGAGTTTCCGTATTTTCACAACTTTGTACAATGACTGTCATTTGACTGTGAATTGTGTAGCTACATATGAGACGCATACATACGCTTCATTCGTTTCATACTACAATATTTCACTTTTTATTGTCTGTTTACTCAACGCTTTTACTCATCCTGCCAAAACTCCCAATAAAATCTGTCCACATTAGTAGCAAAAATGAAAATTAATGGCAATATTTTAGATACTTAATTTTTTTATCATTTCCTC
Source organism: Pogonognathellus longicornis (assembly GCA_034694085.1). NCBI lineage: Eukaryota > Metazoa > Arthropoda > Collembola > Entomobryomorpha > Tomoceridae > Pogonognathellus > Pogonognathellus longicornis. The sequence goes on from JAQFYB010002591.1 coordinate 15,858, forward strand.
CATTTGAATTATAAGTACAAACGATTAGAATTGTCCATTATTGGGTTAGAGCAATAATATTACAGTGCAGAATATACAGAAAACCGAAAAAAATTCTTTCAATTCAATTCAGCTGCATTTATGTCGTTTGTCGTTCTGGAAGAAAAACTGCACAAAATACTACAACATACTAGAATAATACTGAGAAAGCACACAAGATTTCTCTTTCTTGTATGAATCAGTATTCAAGCTACACGGTTGAGGTTGGTTTGGCAATCGTTAGTATTCAATAGATACGGAATTTTTAAAGAAAGGATTGAAACGGTGGTATGCGTATGGTGGAATGGTCATTGGAGCATTACGGACTTTCCTACAACCCAAATTCCGACTCTTCTACAATTGAGTCCTGCTACACGAGTTGGTGACCATCTATAAGGCAAAGAGAAAAGTCTATCTCATTCAATTCAAAAAACACATTCAAGCGAATCTCTCGAACAGAAGAAGCCAAGCAAACCAGCCAATCGAATGCCATCTAATTCAATGGTCTACTCATCGTGTCTAAATCCATATACCTAACCGATTTTTTTAGTTTAAGGAACTCACACAAGAAAAAGAGTGCAAAACTACGACACTAAAGAGATCTGAGATTACGAGTAACTCCTTCCTAGTTATTTTATCAGTTTATACATCAGTTCTTCTTACATTCACTCAACGCAACATGATACAAAGGCACAAATAATTGTAACTTAGACATTTATTAAATCCTTCAAGTGTGTGTTGCTCACACATCTTTTAATTATCACTAGACGGACTTAGACTTAATGCACACACATAAACCACCCAGATTGTTTCTCCAGCTCTTATTTTTTCATTTTTAATGGCAACTGAATAAAAAAGAGGGAAAGTGATGGCCGTTGTGTTTGGGCTGGAACTTAGGTATATTGTGAAGATATTATATAAGCTGTAAATCACATCAGGTCGAAGTCAATTCATCTCCAACTTACAACGCACAGTACATAGACATTATATCCACCTTCTTAGTAAAAACATCACACTTCGTTCAGTAAATGTGGTGTAGTGTAGTGTACGAAACACAAGTCTCTTCTGTCTCCGTTCTTCCGTAGCTTTTTGGTTCATTTTAGTAGCTCAGTTCTTTTCTACATGGAAACTGTGTAGAGTTGTTATACCTATGTAGTGTAGTATGTATGTATATACCTTCAACACAGTCTTATGTGTACCTACAAGGTCTTAGTACGTACTGTATGAACAAAAACTTATCTTAAGACCCTGGAGATTTTTTTTCGTTCGTACGTAGTGCCTTTTCCTTCAGTCTACAATACACATACGAAAGTTGTCTTGCTTTTGTTGGATCCAGTAAATCTAGACAGAGGATCCGGCAGTTTTTCCTCTGCCCGCATAGAAAGAACGGCATCCCCTGTCTCTCACATACATCACTTCTACACAGTGCTCAACACTGCAAAAAAGAGCACACAAAAAGGAAAAAGATATTCTTTTCCTTCCATCCACTAGATTTACTAGCTCAATGTACTGAGTATGTACACTTTCATATACACTTATACAAGTGCACAAAGAACCAACTACAAATGAATACATGCAGCATTATAAGTACTAAATACTGTATTTAGTAGTATGAAAACTGAAGCGTGTAAATATAAGTGTGTGCCATCTACTAGCACAGTACTACTTACTAAAATACATTACATCCCCGAATATCGCAACAAATAATGAAATATTAGTGTACTTTCCTTTTTCTACTATCTGAATGTGATTGTACTGCACTGTACCACTAAGGATATCATACAATACCACACACTGCAGAATGCAGACTGTACAATAAAAGAACGTATGAATCTGCTGAACATCACATAGACATGTATAGATATAATTTTTGTATAAGTCCAACAAAAGGGAAATGAAAGTGCAAAGAATGGCGTAGACAGTATGAAGACACGCTATAGCACGTACACTTATTTGAAAGATAAAGAATATGCCAAAAAATATATGTTAGTATGGTATATCTAAGTAAAAGAATATGGTATCCGGACACTTCATCGTATAGCTAACACGATATAATTTGAAGAAACTTCTATTTACACGCATTGGTCCATACTACACAGCAGACTGCACTGTATACATAAATGTGTATATATACACAGTTATTGGCCGTAAGGTAAAGAAAAAGAGGAATAGAAAGAGACGGAGAGACAGAAAAGACAGACGAAGGTTGAGTTGAAAGAACAAGAACACAAGGCAAGTCTCGCACGAACATTTGCAGAGATACAAGTTCGTTGTCCGCACAAGCATAGCCGAGAAAGTTTTTCGTGAAACACATAAACTCAAGTTGAGTTCTGCTGGAATGGCAGTTAGAGCATGTGAAGGAAACCGAACCGAGAAATGTTCTTGGATACAACCTAAGCTCAGGACTAAGGACATACCTAGATACTTTTACAACTATTACGATTCTCTCTCGTGCACTGTGGTAGTGTAGTATTTGTACTAGAACAGTCTGCCGTATTTTGTCTGCTCCTGCTTACTTGCAACGAGGAATCTACTATTCCTGTTTCTGTTACCTATATTCTATTACTAACACAATCTTGTATATAAATACTCTGTCTGTGCCTTGTATCGTGTAGTACAGTTTTATATCCAACATGAATGTAGTTTGTAGTGTGAGTGAGTAACAAACTTATATGGAATACTGCATACCTACTACTAGTTCAATAGAATAGTCCATGTTTAGATTTAGACTACTATTCACAAGTCTAGCCGAGTAAAGTCAAAGCATTAACTAGTGTTATGTTAGTAGTGTGTAATAGTGAAGAGGGGGAGAGTCAGAGCAAAAACCTAAACTATCCAAGAACATATCTAGGAGCAACTTACATACAGAGCAAAAGCCCCACGAAAAGCAAAAGCTACGCAACACGGGCCTTAGCAATAATACAATTCTGTATGGCTTATACGAATCTGATGTGTGCTAGCTATGTGTACTTATAGCTACGTTCTTTCGTTCTCCTACACTTCTGCTACAATATTACACTACTAATGCAAGTACATGCATAGTTGCTGAATGTTGGTGGTGAAGCAAAATGCAAACTCAAACTAAACTTACAGAATGCTACACAACCAACCAAGCTGCTGCATCAAAACTCTTTCATTCTATTCTGAATCAAATATTTCAGTCTTTTCTGTGTATATGTGATATGTAGCTGTAGCATTATTATATGGTCATAATGCATAGATATATAATATGTATGTTTGCATACATACAAGTATGTTATACTGTTGCTAAAAGTAGTTTAGTAAAGTAAGTAAGCGTATGGGCAATAGAATATAACGATGGATGTATGCACGGTGTACATAATGTAGTAGTTGATGCTTGGGATTTGATTGTATCACATCAACTATACTATAGGAGTGTAGTGTGTAGCAAAAGAGAAGGGTTTGTTTTCCTCTTAAATATATCGGCGACACACACAGTCACAGTGGAGTAGACCCTTCATTTTAAAACGTGTCTTGTCATTTCATTCCATTTGGCTGGATTTCATATAATATTCGTATTCATCACCAGCAACCAGTCATCAAGTTGAGAACACTACAAAATGTAGTTTGACAACCAAACGAAAATGTTACAGTTACATACATCTACTAGTAAATGCAAAATCTTAGTCGTTTCAAATTGTTCTCCCCCTCTGTCTCTTTCTGTCTCGAAATACACAACGCTAAATGAAATTTCATTATTTTCATACATGGAGCATGGAGATGGAAATCTTGTAGTATTTCGTAATGCCTTGGAGGTATACATGACAATTTAAACGAGAAAATAATTGTGCAGGTAATAAAATACCGGGGAATAAATCAAGCAACATTTCTCTTGATTTAAGCAAATAATGAAATTTTTCACAAACACTACGTTAGTACACTACACAACACCTCATGCTTATAATTGCAAATTCTGATAATGAAACAAGTTTTTGGTATGTAATATATCATACCTACTACATTTAACTCGTACTACCACTGTATTTCACATACAGCAACCATCCTTTTCCAATAACTAACTACCTTCAACAATCCAAGTAATAATATATTTCTGCAAACACTGAATGTGTACATCACATCCATGGAATAACCAGGAGCCAAAACCAAACATGTTGTGCCCTTATATAACTAGTAGGTGGTAGGTGTTTTGTGTGTGTCGTGCACATTCTAATGTGCATTGATACTGCTTTTGGTTGTTGGAAGTGTGGAGTGTGTACCTATATCCTTGTATTATAACACAACCTCCACTTTTACTGTGTAAGGTAAGCTAAGCACAGTAAGAGAGAGAGAGAATAATATTACAGAGCCGGGTTTTGCTGTTCCTTGTGGCTTGGCTTTAGCTCGTGCACGTGCCGCGATTTTCCCGTCCGTCTAGTTTTCTTCGCTTCCCATTTTGATCGATACTCTAAACACTCTCTCTCTCTTCTTCTCCTGACTCCCGGACTTTGCTAGCCTGCAGACTTTCTTGTTCTCTACTTTCTATCCGTTCTCTTCCACACTACTCCCAACTATATTTCGATCTCTGCCAGAAGAATACCATCCACATTCATGTCTATACACAAATGCTATTACTTATATTATGTTCCTTTGCAGGAGAGAGAGAGCTAAGTCGTATAGACGAGACTTACATGCGTGTAACTAATATATAAATGTATAAAATATATGTTGTGAATGATGGTTGTGCATTTGTAGTCACTCTACTATAAGTAAACCTTTACACAGGATTTACCATCAAAGCGTGATATTCTAACTAAGGCTACACTACACTCTTACACAGATACACTACAAGTACCCAAGCAAGAGAGGAGGATGACATGACACTACATAATATATCTCTCTTCTCCAGTTTTCTCTCTCTCTATGGCTGCCAGCAACTCTCCCAGATCCTTGTTTCTGTTTATATATGGAAAGTGCAATGCAGTAGTTTACTTGGCTTGCTTTCCTCAGTGCGTCTCGTACTCGTATCTCTCTCTCAGTACTCTTTACCATTGACTTGTACATCCATTACAACAAACTACCCGTCCTGCCATTTCACTTTCTACTCCTCCAGGAGTATCTGTATCTCCACTACAAGTACAAACCCAGCTCCAGTAACTAATAGTCCGCTTTTGGCCACTTGCTATGCGAATACCACTTTTGCAATAATATCTTCAGACTTTACTAGAAACAGAATCTTTAAACTTACTGCATGCATGCTTCAGCAGGTATAGTAGTACTACCTCTTTAGACACATTCGTTTTGTTACAAATAATATACATGTACACTACGAGGCACTATGTTATCTTTATACAATAAAACACTAAAGCCTTTTACCCTGCAATAAATTCATTATAATAAATCAACTCGGGATTTCGAGACACAGAAACATTGTATGGTGCATGGAGTGTGTATTTGTGTGTGAGGATCTGTGTGTAATTCAACTCAATTTGTAGATATCACTCTGTGTGTTATAAACTAAAGTCCTTCTCATCTCATCCAACAAGAAAGAATTTCTCTTCATATTTATTTATGTACGAAGGGAATTTAGTGATAAATTTTAGAGATACTATTAGGATAATGATATTAGATAATACATATTTATTATCAAAATCAAATTCGTGTTATTTGTAATAGCAAATTGCGAATAAATCCACCAAAATCAATTTACTTAGCTCTAACTATACTACTTGCCTTTGTGCCAGTAGGTATTACCTACCATGAAACATTGAACCCAACTTTAGAAAATGATTTTTAGGTTTAAGTGGTATAGGTAGGTAGGTATTTATATAGTTTCTAAAAGCATGAAATCTAATAATATACGAATAGAATTTAAGAAATACCTAGAGTTGTATACACTAGAGAGGATTTCCTTCGTTTTCATTTTCTATCACTTCCTTTCCGATTTACCTCTTCATCAAATCAAACCAAGCAAAACCACCAACAAAATCAACTACCATGTAGTACCTACCTATATATACATTCTCTAATAATATTTTGTTTTGCCTTTGCCTTTGCCTCGTATATATGTACCATACATGACCACCACTACACAAACTATACCAGATAAATAATAGATGAGATATACGCTAGACTGTTACAGGCAGTTATTCTTGTGAGAATAACTCCTGAGCTTTCCTCCATCCAACACTAACAGTAGTACTAGCCTCTATGTGAAAAACAATTCCCTGGTCCATGTTCATTTGCAACCGGAAATATATTTTCAGCCTTCGTGTACACCCCAGTGCATCGAATCACTGAAGAGTTATCAGGAGACAGCAAAAGCCCCAGGCACACACCTCCGTGAACACGATGAATCGACTGTCGACTACTTACAGCAAAAGAGGCGTAAAGAAAACTACAGTCAAGTTACTCGAAAAAAATCATGTCACAAGATTTTCTCCCAGTATAGTAGTTGTATGTAGTTGTGTGTCTGTGTGAAGTAAAAAAGAACTCACTCAGTCACACAACACTTGTATTATTACTCTTACTGTATTCTTACCCATATAAGTAATAAGAGTATAGTAGTGACTTTTGAGAGACTTCTTATAGTTTTTGTACGGCCATTATATCATAGTGGCATGTGTGTATGGTGCATGCAAGGAAGACTTGGAAAAAGCTTTGGTGTATATACTAAACTCAGATTCTGTGTAAGGTGATGTAGTGTAGTAGGAGCCAAAAGCAGAGAAAGATTGTAAAGATATCTCCAAGTTGACTTTCCCCTTTGCTTTATTCTGCGCTGTTATATCATCACTTGGTATCGTCTCAAAGTCAAGTCAAGGCAGTTGAGCACTGCCTTCTCTATTATATCTAATGGCAATAAAGGGAATCTATTCCATCTTTCTCCTCTTCTCCATTCCACAAATTCTATGTTACACATCGCTCTGCAATAATGCCAAAGCTCGTGTGCTGTATTTTGTCTTCCTAAGCCTTAAACCATGTCTACTGCTTCTTCGCTCCTACAACACATTGTACACATACTACACATTTTAACTGGCACTACTATACACTACTGGTAGTAGCACTACTACAAGTACAGGAACGAATGAACGAACGAATGCATATGGATTTTCTTATACAAGTACTTACGTAACAAGTAAAGGGAAAAGCCTGAAGAGATCGTTTCTAATGTTATGTAATGGATTTCTCAATATATACAGACACTACGGATGACATTACTTACTACCACCTAGTAGTACCACTAGTATACGAACCAGTACTTAGAAAAATGCATCTCATTCCATAATGTTGCTTGGAGCAGGAGTCTCAAAAGTCTCATAGTGGCTGCTAAGCTGAGTATAAACTGCTCCTCAAGAAGAAGAAGATTCTCTATTGCTTTTATAATATGCACACGGGACAGCACATGCAGTCACACAGACACAGGCAACTTTTATTCTATGATAATAATATATGAATGTGTCTTGTGTGTCTGTCTGTGTATGGTGCTTGGTGTATGTGTGTGGGAGCTGTAGAGCTGAAGTATCTATGTATAGAAACATACACGTATTTGTACTCGTGTGGCATGCACTGCACTAGTGGCAGTACATTCCTTATTATACTAAGCAGGAAAACGGCTGATGCGGTTCTATCTTCGCTTTTCGTGCTATTATCACCATTCTGGATCTACGGTGGTAGTTTTTAGTGGTGTGGTGTTGTAGTAGTAGTTTAGTGTAATATATAGCTTTCTTATATGTCTGTCTCATTCAATTCACACACTCTCACTTAGATCTTCTCCACAAACTTCTCTCTCTC
>JAQFYB010002592.1:0-23623 GCA_034694085.1 Pogonognathellus longicornis
TAACGGTAATATGCCAATTTTCGTATCAATGAAAGGGAATTCTTTCGTCAGAATTCTTTTAATCTTTTTTACTGGGGCAGCTATAGCAGATTTACCCATACACACAGAACAGAATTTTATTGAATTACAGCCACACTTACGATTTAAGTGAACTGACATAATACTTTATACTACACTGTACACTCAAGTATAGACCTACTATATATCTATTATCTCCTTGTTTGTGTAACAATGCATTATAACTTACATTATACAATCTTTTCCCGGGAGTAATTACACTAAAATGCACAATCAAAGCTAGAATGGTAAATTATGTTGACCACCTGTAATTGTAATTGCTTATCTGTTTGGCATAGCCTTACCTAATGCATACAAAGTGTAATCATAAAAAATCAAGAAAATACCTTTACGATTTTTTACTGCGGTGTGTAAGAAAAAACTGAATGTTTGTCAACTGATGTTTACTTAGGAAAAAATTACTTAACACGAGTTCTAAATGTTTTATTAGCAAAAACTGTAAAGTATTTAGTATAAGTACTCCACTTTTCCAATTTACATTTGTGTATGTGTAAGTTTTGCCATAGTGTACACTGTGCAGCGTAATATTAATGTAAAGTAAACTAGGAATAATAGTACAGAAAGTTATGATAAGATAAGGAAATTTTATAACATCAGATAAATTTGAGAATATGTACGTAAAAGTACTCAGAGGAGAATGAGTGGAGATATTATACTCGTATGAGTACTGTGGTGTAGAAGGGAAGTCGAGGCGAGAAACTCAGGTTGGCAAAAAGAAACAGAGTGAAGCACTGAGTTGGATTGGCGGAAAGGTAATTTCGAGGCACGCACACAGAAAACACAACAGAGAAGTCATATTTTATCCTGGCAATGCCAACTTACACAATATTATGAGCGTAGGTCATAGCAATCATGCAAATCTCTGAGACTGATGATTGTGAGAACAGAGGGAAATGTATTCACATGAGTCTAGACAGCAGACTTTTAACTCAAGTTTGCTTTACTTCAGTCAAAGTCAGGGGAGACAAAAGTTTCGCTGACTACTTTAAGTTACAACTTAAATATCAAAGTACAACTCGTATAAAGTACACAATAGCAGACCTCCTCCAGTACAAAATACATATTCTTCAACATACAGCCACACAAGCACACAATAATATCATTCCCTACCTGCACTATAAAAGTGTAATTCTACACTTACAAAGAACTACAATAGAATAGTCCAACTTGAATACTCAAATAAGACGTGTAAGATTTATACACAATAGGTACACATCTCGCAAGCGAGTAACAAACTTAATATTACACTATGAACATGGTATAACACAACGAAGGATGGATTAAGGATCACGTACAAAAAGATTATAGTTTCAAAGCTACAGGAAATACAAGAAAATTCTTGTAGAAAATCTAAACTAGCCAAAATGTGCTGTACTTTCTGTATATGTAACGTAACAAAAGCAATAAAATTACCACTATTAATGTATTATTATCCTTTTGTCTACAATACACATCTCTAGCTCTGTCAGCAATGTAATTCTGCATCTTATTTACTTTTTACTTGAAACATTCCCAAGTTCCCTTAGTATTCCACATTTAAAAACACAGTATAATACTTAAAACTAGTACAGCACAAAGCACACTAAAGCTAATCAAAATAGAATCACACTAAAGTTCTTTTACAATTGAAACAAACGAATCCTATACAAAGTGTAGTGTAAACTATTAAGCAACATAATTATTAAACTAATGCACACAATAAAATTTATTAAGCTCCTTAGGTAAATAATTGAGACTACATCATTACATTATACATTACATTATACCCACAATACATTTACACGGTTATAAGTATTCCTACAGAAGAGTGACTAAAAGGCTGAGAGTACGAGATGGAAAGGTAATACATTAGAAAAGGTAGTAGAGTTACTCAGAGTGAAGTGAATATCAGTCAAATGTGAGACACAGCGTCGACCTGTGTACCTGTGTAGTGGCAGGAGTAAAAGGGTTGTATGGTAGCTCTAATACGGTTAGTAGGTGTAGTAGGAGCTTTACATGTAGCCCATGTCGTCAGTTACCAAGCGACCGAAGAGAAAGAAAGCTCTTGACTTGACTTTGAGTTTGTTGAGTGATGCGATGTGATGTAAGCAGTCCGGTCTAAGTCTACGGTGCAGTGCAGTGTAGCACAACTAATGTAAATGTAAGTCCATGCACACTACACTGTGGCTAAAGGACATACATACATAGTATAGTACAGTACCTCTGTGTAATGTAGAGGAGGTAGTGTGTTAAAACACCATGTGTCTGGTAATGTATTGTGTTATAGTAGTACTACTGGTGTAGAGTTTTGAGTTTGAGTTGTAAATGTGAGGTTGGTGCTGATCTCAAGTTTAAAACGAGCTTTGGTTTGTAGTTTGTACAGCTAAGCTAACTCAACACTTGTAAAATTGTAATCGTTGAGTTGACTGGACTTATGGCCTGACTGCGAAAGACGGGGTTGATGAGTGTTGCTAAAACCCAACTGAACCACTTGAAATGAAAAGCTAGGAGTTGTGTTGTGTTGTGTGTGCAAATGTAAAAACGAACTACCAGGAAAGTCATGCAATAAATCCATATTAGGCAGACGAATACACTTCATAAAAGCATCACAACACATTACACTACCCAATCACTACCCTCACTCGCTATACATCCATGTAGTCAATGCAAATCCTACTCCAACGTCTCTGACGTGGGGTCCGGCTCTTTTTTCCCTGTACTTTTCTCTCGTATATATTGTACCTCTCAGAACAATGGAACTTTAACTACACATGTAGTACGCAAATCTTCTTTATTGTGTACTCTTTAACTAATAATGTCTTATATGATTGTGTTTCTTCATTTCTATACACCTAAGTACCTACCTACCTATAGAGTCTTTTCAAATATAATGTACTTGGATAAATACATAGGTATTGGCTATACAAGCGCTGTGTTTATAGCATTCAACACGTACAAATTAAGTGACTGCGAAGATCACAGCAGTCTGCACTCTGAAATAATACAATAGTAGTAGAGATCCTTAAATTTAAGTACTGCTAGTATACAATACATGTATGTGTAATCCATATAATGTAAGCTCATCTTTGTATGTGTGTGTATTATATGTAGACATAGGAACACACTATGGTAATCTTCCTACCTACTTACCGTTCTAAATGGTATAGCAGGTTTCCAATTCATGCCAATCCAGTCTCTTATGCTAATGACAATTGGTAATAATTTTATTGTGTATATGTGTACCTGTACATACACATAGGTAAAAGAGTACAGGTACTACTATGTTACGGGTATTAGTAACTAATACACGCATTCACCTGCATACAAATGCACACACTCTCTGTGTGGAAAATCCTGCATGTTATTGTGCTAGCTTGCTTCTATCTGTATGTGATGCTGTGTACTTTGTCTTCCGTTGATGAGCCAAAGCGAACTCAGGTTCAGTCTCACTCGTCGAGGTTTATGAAACTGGAAGTAGTAGGAGCAACACAACACAACAAAACATAACATGAGCAGTTAGTGAGTGACTTATATTATTATACTGTGCTGTGATAAAGGAAAATTAAGGAGAATATAAGAAGGAGCATGCAGAAGACGAGGTTTGAGTCTGAGTTGATCTGAGTTCTGACGAGTATACAAATAAAATACAAATGATATAGAGATAATAACAGGAAAGAATAGGACAGGATGACCAGTTCGCATAGAAAGACACATTATTATTGCATGCATTGCATGCAGCACTCAAAAAACCAGAGCAGGTTCCATTAGGCTACTTACAGCAAAATCATCAGAGAAAGAGCACACTACACTTCTGCTCTACTACCTACTTGAAAGGTATACGATTATATTATTGCCTGCTAAACTAAGGTTGATGATTCGGCTACGGCTTTTGGATCATGATGATGATGTTGTGTGTTGTGTATGCAAACGATGAGCACAGCAACGACTACACTTCTCTTTGCAATATAATACACCTATAGCCAATGTATACATTCGTGATAGAACGCTAATACAAGGAGTATCTGAATAAGTCTGTGAAGCGATATCAAATCATACGATACGATAATGATAGGTGTGCACTACGTTATAACTTATTGTTAGCATATTAAATATACAATAAGTCATAGTACGAGTATTTGAATGCATATGTACTCTGAGAGATAACCCGTTGCTCGTTGTTTGATGTTCTTGTAGTCTGTACGTAAGTAAAGGTAATGGTTGTACTAAAATGTGTTTTAAGCTCACTGATGAGCCTCGGGGATGTCCATGTGTATATAAAATATCCTTTAGCCAACTCAACTACTGCTACAGCCCAAGCCCTATAGCTCAAGTGTTTCTGCACTATGACTCTTTTTATATTGCTACACGCTCAACTTACTTATAAACTCCACTAATGCCACTATTATACAATACCACAGCATCAGCGTACATAAATACGAGTTCTTTGGTCCTAGGCCTGTCTGTCTTTACTTTACGTGGAGTATTGCAGTGTGTTGTGTCTGACGATAACTTTGCTTGGCGTGAATTGAATTGGACTCTGGGCTGATTGCGGGGAGAACTGGAACTCATGTACAACTCAAGTTCAGTTGATGAACCAATGTTTTACGAGCAGAAGCTCTCTGTAGCTATTTTATGCTTTACGTAGCATATTGATAGCTCTAACTTCCCATGTTGTAAATTGCACTCAACTCTTTAGTTACTATTACTCTTGTACACATATACCTTGCCTTTTTATATAGGAGCAACCTGGGTTGTGTAAGTAACAATATGTTTTTGATTGTGCCATGATGCTATGACTTGACTTGAGTACGACTCTTTATTGTATACGAAGGCTGGATTTGGCCTCGTATCAAAGGAAACAGCTGATCTGACCACAGCAACTTAACCGACAAGCTAATTATATAAATTAGCTGTACCACTACTGAATTTTTATATAGATAGATACAGACACAAAGCGTCAGTATATTCTATTATTTTGCTGTATAAACATAGATCATTGCATTGTACAGCTGTACACAAGATATAAGCTTTGTTCACACCAGCACAGTAATAGCAACAAACCTAGACCGAAAACCCCACCGCCTAACCAGCGACCATAGAGATAAACGCTTTATAAATTAACTCCAAGCTAAATGCTACTACTACACTATTCTATTACTGGTATATGAGGTTAAATTCGCAGGTCTAATTACCGGATGGGAATTTCTTATGCTCAAACTCCTTAGGTTTACTTAATGCTCAGATAGCTATGTACAATGCCTGACTGTTATTGTTGTATAACGATGTACAAATTGACTTGATACACTAACACATAGATTACCTAATAGAATGGCACTTTCGATTCGTCAGTGGGAATTAATTGTAGAAACAAGCATACAATTAACACTGCTTCATGGGTAAATGGACTCAGATTATATACATACGTCAGAAAGTAATTAAAATAATCTTTATGCGTAATACTATTGTTGTCTTCGTTATAATTTATTACTTACCGGGAAATTTTACATACAATGGTGTATGTTGATCCTTTAAGGTCAAAAAATCCTCAAAACACAAATAAAACTGAACAAAACCGTGTAAAAGTGTTGGAATTTGTGAAATGGACGTTTTGATGTACTGTGTAAGTAAAGGTAACTGAGGATGTATGCGACTGTCTTGTTTTCTGTGTGCTTAGCATACAACTGAGATGAAATAGTGGCAAGGCAAAGGCTCTCTGTGTGGAGCTTCTTTTCGTCGTCCGTGACCACATGCAAGGTATAAAGGATCTCGATCTTCTTTTTCCCTTCTGTCTTTCTAGAATATTGTATGTATACCTATACAATGTGTGTGCATGTATGTTCAAAGTGATGAGACTTGCTAAGTAATCTAAAGAGATGGTTTGCTTGACTTGAACAAGAAATTGTGGAAAACTATCGACACTGAGTGAGTAGATTACCGAAGAAGAGGAGAATGCACACTATTTTAAGACAGAGAGCATCCGAGATAGTTGATAGTAGGAGCTGATGCTCTAAGAGAGTCTGAGAGAGAGAGAACTCCGAAAAGAACAAGAGACCAAGGAGGGTGGCTGGTTTTCGTTCAACTTACACTTATTGTTAAGTGTAAGTTAAATTTGAAGTTTGAACAAGACGAGGAAGACGAAGAGAGACTTTATTTCGTATGTTGTGTCTGGTTATAATGCGGACTTGAGAGGGGTGGAAATAGAAGTGCTCACTCACACACTGTATGTATATCAAGAGACCAAGGGACTATGCACTATAAGTAGAGTAGAAAAGTGGCTTGGTTTGGTTTGGTTTGCTTGGATGAAGACGAAGCATTTCAAAGTTCAGTCCTTATTTTAGTTTTAGTAGCGGCTGGATTACATAACTACACACATACATTCAAGCCTAATAAGAAATAGAAAAAGAATACCAAGACGAGAGTGAGAAGAAATGTTCCCTTCCTTGGGTCGTACCGAAGAAGCACTTAAAAAAACTAGCCTCAGGTCTTCCGATCCATCCGTAGCCGATATATATGTACTGTGTTCTATGTAGCCACTTTAAAATGTGCACTACCATCATCCTATTCTTATTCTTCTGTCTGTGTGTTAGATGTACCTTGCATATCTTCCTATGTGCATATAACATGTACTCCTATACAAACGGATACACACACAGTACATACACCGACCCGTCGTAATGAAAAGGAACTGTCTCATTTTTCTAGTAGTGTATAATAACTACACATAACTCAAAGAACCTAAAAATAGACAATCTGTCCCAAAAATGATCCACGGTACTCCTAAGGAATAACATATGTTGGCTATTCAATAATATTGCTATATACCAAAAAGATGAAACCATCTTGTGAAGCATATTATTATAAATACGGTGAAACATCCGTACGTGTGTGTTATATAATCATGTACGGATATTAGTGTGAAATATCCGCGTTCGTATGTGTTATATCCAGATACGGGTATTAACAAATATAAGTTTAAGAGTAGGAGTATATACACACTCTCAGAAGACTCTCACTTTATTACTACCGTGGTAATCCAGACAGCATCTATAAGTAGGATACTTATTAGTGTATAAGGTTATACTCAGTACCTACATATACATCATAGTTGAGTAATTGAGTGGTGTATAGAAAATAGAGGTAATAGTAATAGCTTACATACTGTGAGCTGGCGGTGGTGTGTTGAACAGACTCCTTATAGTAAAAGTAAAGCACATCCAATCCAACAGACAGACAATAATTTTCCCAAAGGAAGCTACATGCGTCTTCCTACACAACTATTCCAGAAAAGTAAGTTTTTTCACGTTAAATGCTGTTTAATGAACAGTGAACAGTACGTAGTGAACTTTTTATGTGATTATCTAAGGTGTCTACTATTTAGTCTTTTTAGCGTCTGTGTTTTCTGCTTCGTACGATGGCAACATATAGGCAAATAATTGTCCGTGGAATTTTACAACATATGTATACTACTACATTGTAGTATGTAGGTACATCCATGCATTCATGTAGGTACCAAACCGACAGGGAGTTGCAGTTGGTTCTATAAAAAGCAAAAGACGGTTGAATGTCCTACATATTATTAGTTAACAGATTTCAACTCGATATTTTCTAGTTGAAAGTAATGATAATAATAATATAGCGATGATGCTAAGGTATAAGGTACAGCCAAGGTGACCCAAAATCCTTTGCTGTATAAATCTCACACACACATGGCAATTCTCCTCTGATAATATTGCATTGTAGACAAACTTTTTGGAACTGTCTTCATACATGGAATGACATGGCAGTATTCGCCATACAAGAAACGTTTATCCCCTCATTTACAGGGCTATTTTAGTTTGCGATGTACAACAGGAAGGATACGGTGGCTGATTATAAATACTTGATGTATGTGTATAGCTAAATTGGTAAAAGCGTATAGTGAGGGTCTTTAGTTTCATATATATCTTTATTGTTAGAATGTACATGTATTTGTATTGTGTACCTAAATGTCTGTAAGAGTTGGTTAGAGATTCAATATTGCAGGCATACAGTGCAGGGTGGGTAATAACCTTACTCGAATGTCGATTCTATGCCCACCTACATTTAATGTTCATACATTACTGTGCATGCGTCTTATATCGTAAAAAATTATAGGTACTGAAGTTATTTAGAAAAGGAGCCACAGGTTTTCCGGGCATAATAATATAGCAAACAGGCAAGAAAAAATTATCCCCTATAAACTTCACCATCCATTATGAATCACTTTATAACCTTTTTGTCACCAAAAAATAATTATTTTCATCTCTAAACTGTTAGCATTGGTTTTGTACGATTATTAATTTAGGTCTGTGTTAACAAATATGAAATGAAGAACAATAGGTGGAGTAGTGAATTATATGGCAAAACTAACAAATGTTTTTGTATGTATTTCAAAAAATAAGAACATGTTGATGGTAAAGGGTTCTTGTGTTTGTTTAAGAATCAGCGTAGAAACATGGTTTGTGTGGTTTGTGTCATTATAGCAAGTCAAGCTGACAGAACAGATGAAAATTTGCACCCTTCTTTTGAAAAGTGTTTCATACATTATTGTTTTGTTGTCTAGAGCATAAAGATTAGTGAGAAAATGTTATTACTCATTCACCCTTTACAAAAATACACTATTTCGCTATGTTAATGTTCTGCACTAATTTAGTAATATTACACGCTATACACTGTAGATGTCCATAGCACTATATTGAGTATAGTAGCTATTTTAGTTTACTTTACATATGGAAATCATCAATTTTATTAACACTTTCCTCTGCATATTATAAATAGACAGAAGTTGGTCATAACTTTAAGGTTGTAAAGGAATCCTTACGAGATTCGCTTCACATCAAGCTTCTATGTATGTATTCTCAAACCTTTGTTTCTCAACTCTTTGTTCGTTGTAATAAGCTCTACCTTGCACAATTTTCATAACGATGCATATGGGCATGATGCTGAGTGAGTGATGATAATAAAATATAAATACTTTTCTGGGTAGTGCAACACACTTTTGTTTTCATTGTCTCCCCTTCACTTTTATAACACGAATTTAATGATAGCAGGAAATTGTACAGGAAAACATCAAAATCCACATAAAATTGCCAATAAAATTCATGAATCTTAACTTTGGTATAATATGCTACTTACTATTTATACATAGATCAGAAATGCTTATAAACCTAATCATTCTTTTATTTGACGTTCTTACCGATACTATATCAATAAAAGTCTGCTATAAATGATAAAGAATAAAAATGATCTGATTCTCATGTACACAACAACACAACTTGTAAACTTCTAATTTAATTCAGTGTTTAAATATGTTGCCCGTTAAATTGTATGTACCATTCCTAAAAATAGTCGGAACAACTTTATCCATTCTTAAGGCTTTTACTTCAAATGACACATTACTGAGCAATCTATCATTTCTTTTACATTATTTATCAAATAACGGAAAATCAAATCAACTTTACAAACTTTTGCCAAAGAAATACAACACAACACTTTCTTACCAGAACAGAATGAATTCTTAATACTTCCTATACATCATAAGCAAGTGAGAAACAGCATTCAATAAACAATGGAGTGGGTATTCGGTGCAAAGTGCCGACACGCCGACAAACTATGAGGTACATAAAAAGCAAAGTGTCATGAATTTAGTGTTAACAGAAAGTTTGTTGGTTGCTGTCACCAATGTTCATTGTTACATTATTTTTGCATTGAACTGTTATAGCATTCACGTTAAATAATATACCTACCTAGCACGAGCTCAATAATCAATTCACTAAAACACAATGTTTTGTAATATATCATCACAAATCATCTTCAAACCTAAGCATGCCCTGTGTATAATCAAAGCAATGAATGGAATGGATATCGACATGTCGAAGGAATGAGTCCGCACCTCCAAAAAGTTAAATACATAGAAAGGGCGAACTAAATAAATCAAAAAGAGCAAGGCTGACGCTGAATGGGAATGACAGTGAATGCGGAGGAGTGAAATACTAAACACAGCTTAGCATCGTAAACGTGAAGGTATTACCGTTGTTGTGTGGAGAAGGCACAAGATCTAATTGATTAATTCCTCTTGTAGTGGAATGTTAGAAATGTACCAGCGATGCTTTATGAAATCTAAGAATTATATCACATCTTCCTCTCGGTATGTGTATGTGCCTAAGATTTTTTGTACATGTGTCTTTAATACACAGCTATAATATTACATGACATTACAACATGTCTAGTAATAAGAACATTTAGATACCTATCTAATAACATACTACAGATATTTATTTCATTTGTTGTATTTACACAAGTTATTTTTGTATTGTCCTAATAGAACTTTTACGTCTGTAAATACATAGGAAGACGGAACATTACATAAGAAACGTTATGTACACTGACCTAAGATAATCCCAAACTTAGTGTGATACAAAAGGACCCTGAGAAAAGAAAGAAGAAAAGGTATGGTGGCTTATTGTTTGTTTACTGTGTATGTCTATACCTAAAGCACACATGCCCTTATTATTTGATTCTGGTGACCCAGAGCTAGTTGTATGTTTGTGTGGTTATAATCCAACAAGTATTTAGTTCCACATACATATCCAGAATATGCACATGTGTATTCACGGATTTTATAAAGAAATATTTTTATACCTATACAATACGACATAGGAAGTGATGGTCACACTCACAGCTAAAATTAAAGCATACAAGTCAGAATGATCATTGGTAAAACTAATGTTGTCAAAAAATGCCGAAAATTGTTTGTAGTCCATTGAGGGGTCGTGGCGTTGAAAACACGATTGTGACAATCCGTTTTCTCTTGGCTAAACTCCCTTCTTCTCTTGCGGAAGTGTCTTCTCAATCCTCCCATACATTTATTTAACCTCTTTGTCCGTTTTGTTAAGCGAACAATGAACATCACAGAATTTTATTTCTTTAGTCCAAAAGCATGATGTGAGAATGAAACAATTTCATAAAAAATAAAAATCATAATTCTTTTTTAGGCTAGCATTAAAAATAAAGTCCGGTTTGTGTCGTTGTTATAGTTGTGGACAGACCGTCGGTGTCGGTACCATGTAACAGTTGTGTTTTCGAGGCGAAGGCAAAAGAACCAGTTCTTTAGTTCTATTCCTATTGTAGCATTCTGCAAGATAAATGGATTGATTGTTGTAGTTATTATGTGATTCTGATGATGGGAGTGAGCTCAGAACAAAAAGTAATGTGTGTATCAAAAAACCGACGCGTTAGCGCAATGCAGTAATGCAGTTTCTTACTTTTAGATACTGAATCTGTTGCTTAATCGACATTTTGACTTCAATTTTCAACCCAGGGTTTGTACCGGACATTAAAAGGCCACCATAATCAAAGTACCAGAATTAAGGAGAGAAATATGTTATTTTTTAAAATTTGTAGTTTCCAAAGTCAGTTTTGTTAAATGATACTAAGTTTATGGCTATATATACGCATAATGTGTATCTTTTTCTCGTAATTTTGATTACAGAGTGTATTTTATGAACCTGAATATTAAACCTAGTATATTTACTTAGGTACTGATAAAACTTGTATTACAAAGACTAAATGATGAAAACATTATCATATTTTTAAAATCTGTATTTACTGTATATAAAGCGTTTTGAATGTAATTAACTGTAAGATCTCTTTGAGTTCATATAGAGTTTAAATAATAAATAGCTGTATTATTTCAATGTTATGACTTAAGTGCCCATTGTCACAATACCTGAGGATTTTACACAGCCCCTTAAAGCATCTCAAAAACATTATGACAAAAAGACAATGGATTCAACAGTTGACTTTTGACTAAAGAGATTGTACAGTACAGTATAATGAGAGTGGGTGTACGTTGTAGACTTGAGTGTGTGTGTGATGTGATTAGGAGCAACAACTAAATAAACGGGAGGATATTAGAGCGGAGAGAAAGAATGGGGCAGAAAATGGAATTTGTGTGCTTATGTGTTGTATCTGTTTAAAGGGACGACTCTGAGAATGGGACATTAACATGAATTGACAGGAGAGCGAGAGTGGAAAGTTAAGAGAGAGAGCGAGCGAGAGAGGAACCAGCAAGAAACAGCCACATACAGCAGCAACGCACGCCAAGCAAGGCAACATATTCCCTGTATGTCTGTCTCTGTGTGTGGTGAAACTGGAACTGATTGAATATATACGTATAAATTATACGTAGGAGGAGATAAAAACACATTTGTGTTTAGACCCAAGAAAGAGAGAATATAAAACAACACAACACACTGCACACACTACTGCCTGTGTGAATTGAGTGAGAGTCATCGGGTTGAGCAAATGAGTTGACTTGAGTCTTGAGTCAACCCAACTTGCCTGCCTTTGCCTCATGGCATGGCACAAAGACTTCCATGCAGTTATCTCCTGTCTGTGTATATACGCTTGCTAGATTAAGAAGAGATGAACTTAAATGACTTTGAGTCTAGTCTAGACTAGACAAAACAAAAACAAATGTCGCACTGTTTTTCTACGGACTTGTAATCTCAGTAGTAGTTTTGTATTCATATAAAGATACAACTTTTATAAACAGCGTATGTAACTGCATACAAGTACTATGTATCTATATGGTAATAAAATCTCAGCTATACGAAATTAGTGTACAGAGTGTACATATAATATATTATGCTTAAACCTTAAGGATGTTTTACTACTACTGAAACACTAACTACTGGTTTTGTATTAGTTTACTACTCCCGATCCTGGAGCTGAGCACATTATCGACTCCTGTGAATTGCAACAGAATAAATATGTGTCTACTATTCTCGAGTCTAAGTGAGTTTGCCTTTTATAGTCATTTGTCTTATTTGGGCTCCTTCCTAACTCAATTAACTATTATTCTAGCAAACAAGCATCAGATTTATGCATGAATGTATGCATTTATGTGAATATGATAATAATATAGCTGAAACACTTCCAAATTTCTTAAAAATTGGGTATGAATTTTTGAATAAATCTACAGAGTAACATAATGTTATATGTACATGGAAAACATTTTTATGTTGTTATTATTCATAAAATATAATGTAAAGTATATTATCTTGTTTAGCCTATTCTTGTTCTTGTGATATGTTGGGAAGACTTGACACAGTATATTATAGTTGTTCCTTGGATAAGTTGAAGTTGATGATAAAAAAGGAAAACTCAATATATTATGAAAAAATACATATAGGTAATGTGATTTTCTGCAATTTTTAGAGTAGCTCCAGACTTTCCGAGAGCCCTGTGAGTTGTTTAGTTATAGTAACTTCATTACTAAATTATGCCTAACCTAAACCAAAGTGCCTAAACTAATAATGATCGTCACCCGATACGAATGTTTGGCTTACTACGCAGTAATATTAATACATACTCGATATATAGCAAGGACATTAAGTGGAGATACTCGAATGGGTTAAATGGTCATACTATTTGCAAAGACTGTGTGGGTAATTGTATGTAAAAGGGTGAAATCATGATAAACTAATTCAACTGTTTTTATATGAGTAATGCAAAGTTATAACGAGGCTATGGAGATAATGGGTTGTAAATTTGGTCCATAGTATATAGGTACTCGCGAACTGGAGTGGAGCAAAGAACTGTATTAAAAATTGCTCCCGTCTAGACACCAGTTGATGTAATCCCAGTAAACACAGCCGAAATGTGATAAGCCAGTTTATCATTCCTAACCAGTCCTTGCTAAATCTCACTACTGTATGCAGATGGAAGTATGTTATGACTGCTACAGTGTATATACATACCTAATATTCTTCTATGAACACCCTCCTTCTTTATATAGCCATATTAAAGTTGACTTCATTTTTAGAGTAAATAGCGCATTTAGACTTAGAATTTTGATATGGTCATGCTATATATCATGTAGGCAATTACAATTACATATAATTTCACTATGAAACACAGAAAAGAAGTGAGAATTTATAAAACCCATCAAGTAACTCTTTTAGACTATTTTTTTTACCTTTAAGCATAATACTACCTAGGTATATAACCATTTTTCTATGTTGTGTCATTCTGAAATATGCAAATATTTTTGTAGGATTATTTTAATGTACATCACACATTTTTTTAAATTAAAGCAGTTTTTGTGATTTTTTGAACACACCAGCAAAGCATACTAGATCTATATATATGAATTCTTTACAATTGTAGATAAAGAAGTGAACCATTAGTAAACGAAAGAGCTCGTCTTTTAAAGTATTTAGTAAAAAAATCATTTCAAAGTAGGAAAAATATACGAATGTATTGTGATTTAATACTCATTTAGAAATCCTTGTGCTAAATAGTAGAGCTGAGAACGGACTGGTTTCTTGAAACCCGGTCCGAACCCGATCCGAAAATCTAAAATAAAAATTAGAGCCCCGGTGCGGTCTGAACCCGATATTTCTCAAACCCGGTCCGAATTTAAATGATATAGTTACACATCATAATAGTAAGTAGTGACAAAACTAGATTTGATATGGAACAGAATGGGGAAATGAAATGCTACTGATTATCATCAGATAGATCTTTACAATTTTGTGCTTTCATAATTTCAGACCTTGTCCGTACCCGGTCCGAAAACTCTCGGCTCGAACTCGGTCCGTTTCAATATATGAAATTGCCAGCCCGAAGCCCGTAAATTATGTGTTCGAACCAGGCGGGCCCGTTCCCAACTCTACTACATAGTCAGTTGTAGACATTTTTATGCCGTATAAAAACAACAAGATGATTACTCGAGAATAAAATATGTTTTACCAGCACAAGTAGGTACCTAATACCTACGTAAATGTCTAGAATTTCTTATTTTCATATCTTATCAAGAATTTGCTTACGTAAGTTCAGATACGTAGCAAACTTAGGAGCTACTCCAAAGTTTTATAAAGATATTATTGCGGGGAATTACACTATAAGATACACATTCATATGTATATCACATGGAGTTGACTACTTAGACCTACTAGCACCAGCTTTAAGTTTCCCAATGATAATTCACTTCTGTAAGTATGGGATAAATTAATGGTATATACTAACAACTAATGTATAGCTATCATTAATTTATAACTACTATATAATAATAAACTAACTCAAACTTTGATTACAGCAGAAAAATAATAATAGCTTATTATTAGGCATACCGAGTTAAGTAGAAATTATTTCTTGCATACGTATACCTACTTATGTTTAGGAATACCAGAAAGTACATGACTCTTATTTGTATAGCTGTACTGTACAGTCTGTACCTCTGAAAATACTTTAATGTTGTACTAATTAATACAATATGCAAATCACTTTTGACTCAATATATTAAGCAAAGGAAATAAAACATTGTATTTATTATTAGTGCAATAATGACAGAATAAGCGCGGTATAAAATGTCAAGCATACTGAGCATGGTCATTACTAGAAAAAATTGTCCCACTCTAAAAACAAGCCCACAAATTATGATACCTGCGTGTCATACACCATTTGAAAGGTCAATCGACTTGACACATTTAATATTAAGCTGTCATAATGTTGCATACTTTATTAAAATGACGAATTTGCGATGGTTTTGAAGTTTTAACGGACACAATAATTTTTTTCTGGAAAACTAACTTCACAGAATTGTTAACCATAACAAACTTAAGTAAGTATAATAATAGGTATGTTCTGACCTCTAGAGGTCAATATAATTAAGCAGAGGTCATGGAGGCCTCTCTGGTCAATTTGTCTGAAACTTGTCAAAATCAATAAAATATGTTGATTTCCTGAACAATGTTCAGTACGGTACACAAAATATTATCATGTAGTTTAAACTCTAGATGTCTCATAGACCAGAGAGGCCTAAGCCTTGAATTCCCTATAATATTCTTTGTTTACAATTTACTAGTTTATCATACTTTATGTTTCCTTAAAATCAGTGTGAAAATTAGTGTTACAATTATTAACTATATAGCGTCATTTCAGTCCTGGTTTTTGGGAGTGTCTTGGGTTTTTACCCAAGACACTCCAAAAAACCAGGACAATTCTGGAAAAACAAGGACGTCTGGTAGCTATAAATTGCTTGCGGTAAATGTGTTTATATTGGCGTAAGTGTGCATTAGCAAAACTTTATGTAGCATTACAATACAATTGAGTAATATATACACATTTCTAGGGTAAAGTGCATGTTACTACATATAGATAACTACATTACTTCATGTTGGTAGGTATTCTCACCTAAAAGTTTATAACAAGGATAACAATAAACCTCCGATTTCGCATTCTATTGTGTGTAAACACAATTTGGTTGTTGCATTCTAGTTCTAAGCACTGAAAGAAAAAGTCGCGATATTTGACTCGTATAATATGCCATGTCTTAGCACCTTATTGTCAAAGTCGACGGCATAAAATACTGCGGTAGAAAAGAGTGCAAAAAAGCCAATTTGAAGAAAGTGTTTACTATACACCTAGTGAGGTGTATAGTTCACTGGCAAAGCTAAGAATGAAAAGACACAATTTTAATCAGCGACATAAAAGACGTGGCTGTCGAGAGACGAGTCGTTTCTCGACAGAGAGAGACAGGTAGATTATAATTCCCTTGCAAGAAATATTTCACTTGCAAAAAGAGATCTGTGGCTGACATTGATTTGTCAGAGACTTTTTAAAACATCTCCGCCTACTGCATTCACAATATAAAAGCTTTGCTTCACAGAGAGATATACCTTCTATTTCACAAAGAGATATAAGGTAAGCTAAATGCGAAGGAACAACTGTTACAAAATCGAGGGCATTTAAACACACGACATTATAACTTTTTTAAGCAATCTTTTGAAACAAATAAAAATTCAATTTTTATTTATTCATTATGGCTCTTGTCTTGCAATTGATAGTATCATTCACATTATTCTGAAAACTTCATGCCAAAGTGCTTAGGGCTCCTTTGCTATTTAAAAAAATATTATGTACTTTAATATAATCCTACACGCTCATGATCTGCTATTTGTCATTTTTCACTTGGATCGTCACTTTACATTTTTTACTTAACAAAAAGGCATGTAAACTAGTAGCCACTTTTGTGTTTTTATATTGTTTCATACTGCCGAAATAAGTACCAATTTTTAAGTTAAATGGGAAATGTGGTACTCTATCAAATCTCTAGTTATCCCCTTTACCAAATGACTATTAAATTTTACGCTTTGTGTTGCGCATAGACAAGACCATGTTCCATTCCAAGTCTCAGGCCTCAGGCAAAATAAAATTTATTACTAATAAGTGTAGTGCTTTTTGAAAGAGACAGCTTATAACTATTATGATCTTTATACTTTTTCCTTTCAAGGGTGATGTTGATTATAAGTATCGGAAGTTGCGAATGTTTAGGGGTTGCAATTAAGCTTCTGTCTGTCTGTAGTCCGTCCTTGGTATTTTTCCGATACTTACTTAAATCTGTTTTGAATGGTCTATTCATTCTCGAGTTATACTCATTTTATTAGACCTTCTGTTCTGTTTCAGAAAAGCAAACTGATTCTTGCAAATGATCGCAAGTTTCCAAAGAGTAGTTAATACAATATTAATCACAGCTCCAGTCACGAATGGAGACTGTATTCTGTAATTCTGTATACAATAAACTTATACTATACTTACTAGTACTATGTAATAATGTAATTAAACATTGCTAGTATATAGATTGCCGCTAATAATACAATGTGTAGTATCTATAGCTCTACAATATCTATATGTATTCTAACACTAGCTTGTTAGTAGAGCTTGTTAGTTATCAACAATAATAAACAGAGGGGTTAAACACAAATACTTGTAGTAAAACAAAGCCAGAACTGAAGTAAGTAGTACAAACAGAACAGTCGAGACAAAGTATCTCGAGAGTCCCAAATTGGGCTCATCAAACGGAAATGGTGTGGAAAAGTGGCCTTTCTCTATCTATGTACTGTAGTTCTAGTATAGGGGTGGGGTGACCAGAGACTGACTTTCTTTCTTTGAATTCTTTGTCGTTTACAGTCTACACTACACCAGTCCGTTGTAGTTGTACTTTGTACTCGTAGTTTCAAGACGAATGTAGATGAATTTAATTTGAGTCAAACTTTGTGCCCACTCACTCTCTGTACTTACAACTTATAGTTGAGTCAATTGGGCAAGAGAAATAATATATACATATAACTATAGTGCCATCTCTTACATCGTACATCTTAAAGTATCTACAGACTGACTATAGTACTATTTCATTTATTATGAAGTACAGTTCCCAGGTTTCAGTAGTATGGACAAGCGAGATGAAAATTAGCAATAAGACGAAAATTGTAGCTGAAAAGAAGCTAAGCTGTGTTTAGTTATCTAAAGACCAGCAGCAGTGGAATCTTGAAAAGAATGAAACAATTTCAGCGAACTGAACTCAAGTCGTGAACTAAACTGAACTCGCGAAACTCAACAAGATCGAACAACTAAAGAAAGGGACAGAAAGAGAAAAGAAGACAATACAAAAGAGCTACCAAGCATTTTCCTGTTCACACTTCCACTTATTTTGTTTAGCTGGGTTTTTCTACGGAATACTTCACTTTGCTAGTATAAGTATAAGTATACACTCGCATTTGTATGCATCCTTATAAACACATAGTATATATATGCTTATTACTATTTTATTATAGTGTTTGTATAAGCGAAATAAAGTAAAAACGATTCTCGCATCGTCTGTATCTGTAGACTCTATTGTATTGTTCGTCCAACCAACCCACCTACTACTACAATACAACTACTAGTAAAAAGTAAACTGACGCTAGTATTGCTTTTAGAGTGTAAAAGTGAATAAGATTGTAGAAATTCTTTTAGAAGTAGAAGAGTACACTATAAGACTTAGGTTTTATGCTGCAGATAAATGTTGCAGCTAACTAGCACTGTCTTGTCTTGTTTGCTTCACTGTGGTGTTGCGTGTGTGTGTAAGTCTACACCGCACACAATTGAACACATATTACATACCCACCATAGTGCTCGACACAAACAACCAGGATATTATGGAAAGAATAATACAGGAGGAGAAAGTGTTCATCTCAGAGCATCTCTAACCAAACAACTACAGATATGTGTTACACCGTACTGACCATAGAAACACACACAAACACTCATACTCATCCACACGCATTATGAGACACGACACGAGATGACTATTGAAGATATTTGCGAAATCAGACTAAAGCGGCCTAAAACTCAAGTCTTGTATTGAAAGAGTATTCTACTGCAAAGCGTATCCTACTTGAGTGAAAATGCACTCGAGAACTAAGACGAGAGGCAGAAGGAGCAACCGACTCATTGTACGATTCTTCCCTTTTCTTTGCTTTCCGTTTAATCGCACTAAAATGTCGAGCGTACTAAGTAATGTAACTTTTCCCCGACAAGCTTTTTCTCAAAGTGACTATACAACATACAGGACAGAGCTACCCGTCCTAACTCTCGCCATGAGTAATAGTTTAGATTTAGAGGTAGTCGAGTGTCTAGTACTAGTACTACAGATAGTACACACGAAACACTGAAATATCGACTTGGTATTCTTCTTTAGCTCTGCCTTTTACTAACATGCAGAAGAATTCCGTCACATAGGTACGTAAGATTTTCTGCACTGGGTTCAGCCAGTGCTTTAGTTCTTTATCTTATTCCCACATTCACTAACTACTCCCACTCTACTGATGCTACTACTGTGTAAGTCAAAAGAAAAGAAGACACATCACTAGACTCACGTGTGTTACACTTTGCTAACATTCCATTTCCACTGACAAATATATTGAACTAACCTTGTGAGTTGTGTTTGTGCTAATATAATAGTATAAAGACAGATAGAGTGATGCTACAGAAAATGAGTTAGATTTTATTTGTATAGTGAGTGTAATAGCCGTATTTCCGTTATACATCATGTCTACTGTGGTACAAACTACAAACACAGAGTGTAATTTATAATAATTACTCTCAGTTGTTACAAATGTGTCTGTATATTCAATCGATGTCTCATTCAATCAAAGGAAGGAAGCGCGTGTATTGCTGCATAAGTACTTTGCTTGCATGTCAATATATGAAATATATAAAGAGTAGACTCAGACACAGCGGTTGATAATGTAACAACGCTATGAGCAAAGTTTTTGGCTAAAATGAGGATTTGGATGAAATGTTTTTCTTGGAAGTCCCTTCGATGCTACTACTATGTACTACACTGTGCTGCTGCTGTTACTATGCATGGTACAGAATGTGTTCATGCACGCTGCAGTCTAATGTTTCAGTCTCGTCCCACACTGCCAATGTACATTCTAACTGAACTGATCTGTTTTCTCCTTACAGCATTTCTTGTCTAGTCTGACTCGGTCGTTGGTTCGTTCGTGAGTTTGGTCGGATACTGCACCACGACTCGTTCTGTGTGGTATTCTTATGTTGCTGGCGAAGAAAACTCAGGATTTTCTCTCAAAAGGAGACACAAACTACTAGCACTACACAGACAGTCATGTTGGCTCAATATATTTATAAGGGATACGGATACTTATAGTGCTATAACTGGAGGAACCCTACTTTCTTTTCCAGACTCATTCGATGCAGGAACATTGAATATTTTTTCTGAAAAGCTAAACGAAACGAAGGAAAAGAGACTAGACAGAGGCGAGACGAGTGAAGAAAGCAACGACCAAGCAGACTCTTCTCTATATAACTGAATCCACCAAACTAGTCAAACCAACTATCGCAAATCGTGGCACAAGAGTCTTACAAGTAGATGGCTACTAGTGCCATTGTACTACACGAGGTATACACGTACAATATAATACTATATATGTAGTACTACTATATTATGTTATGCCTTTGTGTGTCTGGGAAATACAGCTACTGCTATACTTCTGTTTCTATACGATCCATTGCATGTGTTCGAGATTGCCAAGCGAGACTGTATCCACGACATATTTTCAGAAAACCGTTGTATCTACGTATACAACTGTAACAGTAGCACTTATAAGAACCAATGCACCTACACATACATAGTACAAACAAACTGTATGTGTACGTACTGCACTGTAAGGAACACATTCTCATACAATCTGTCTGTATATAGACGATATTTTGTATAGGTTGTAGGTAGTAGTAGTCTGGTCGCTTTTACATTTATTTAGTACACATCAGAGTCAAGGTATAACAACTAGCTCAGTAGTTCTGTACGAGAGAAGAAATAAAGAATAAAATAGGAGCAAATCCTTCGATTTTCATTCAGCCGTGTTTATATAGTGTATGTATACGACTTGGAAAAAGAGAAAGAAAAAATCTTGAAAACCGAATTGAGTTCCAAACTCAATTCTCTGGTCGTGTCGGTCCAAGAGCAGTCTTGAAAAAGGAGATACATTGTAGAGGCTGTAGGAAACGTAACAATAAATGGAAAAGCATTCAATTCAGTCTACCAATATGCATTCAATTATGTCTGGCGATGCTTCTCGTGGCCCTCTGTAAACAAATAGATAGTTTATTCTTCCATTATCCGCACTCAGTTTATTGTAGCCATCTCAGGTATTATTGGCAAATATGCTATCTATGCAACTATCACAATACTCAATTGATTGTCTAAAGCGTTGTAATGTAAACGTTCCAGTAATCATTCGGCAGTGCTTTAACTGGTAAACAAGAAGATCAAATGACCATTTCATGATACATATAAACATACATCTTATCCTTTTTCTCCAATTTTTGTTAATAATGCTATGATATGACTTATAGGCGAATCTCATCTCTGAATTTCTGTGTAGTACAAAACTACTAATGAGACATTTGAGCTTGCTTTAATGATATCAGAGTCTACAGACCACTACAAGACTATCTGTATGTTACAAACTTTATAAGTGTGTTGTAAACTCTATAACATATAAAAGTAAGACATACAGCCAAAAGCTCTTTGATGAGCCTCAAAAAGTCTAGACTCGAGTAAAAGTAAGTAATCGTAATAGTACCAGCAACGAAAACACGGAGCTATCATATCACATTCACATCAAATTAGCTCAATGCAATGGAGCTGCAGTAAAAGTAAAACCAAGTAATACACTAATACCTACCCCAATGCTATCACAACTACCACCATAGCTGAAATCTACAATGCTAATGCTGTGTAAGTTTCCTAGAAGCTTTTACACAGAAAACCTTACATCGTAACAGAGAAATTATTTCGGCGGATGTTTTTTACTAAGTAGATTAAACTATATGACTATACCAGTGCATAGGTATTTTAGTATACAGGGCAGGGCCGCAAATAACAGTGTAGGATTAAAATACGAAATAAGTACGAAGCATAATGATATTTTATGTATATCCGTAGTACAAATAAATTACTATAGTACCGACAGTACCGGCCGAGTACATACCAACCTAGTACCTAACTTAGGGCCAAGTATTTTCGTCTCAATGCAATTATTATTGGGGTGTCCATTGTCCAATCTGTTTCCTTATTCCAGTTGAAATGTTGGCTCAGGGATTCAATCATGTAAAGATAAGTACGAGTAAAATCAATTAAAATTAAAAAGTCCTTTGTGTTCCCAGTCTCGGCAAAATGTAAAGATGCAAAGCTCGAGGAAATTAGTCAAAAGTCTTAACCTAATGATACATAGCAAAAGCGAACGAAAGACGAGAGGAAATAGACAACGAAAACGAAGAGAGGAAACAGAGAATTTAGTTCGGGGAAGTTAAGTCATGTCGACCGGTAACATTGAAAGAGAGGAACTTAGGGCAATCGCGCAAACCTTGAACGCAAAAACTCAAAAAGTAGTATTTTCCTAAATGGTAAAACGAAGTTAGTGAAGAACCAATTTACATCTCTGTTGACCATTTCATCCATTTCCTTGTTCTTAACAATCAGCGAACCTTTGATTATAACAATATTATAATTTGTGTTTAGTATAAAGACAAATGTAATCAGATCATACCATATACTTACATAAATACATTGTTAATCAAATCATCAGTCTTCATTCCAAACTCATTTGCCTTTTAACAACAACTTGCTATCATTCACATTGTTCAAAAACGGTTTTAAATAAAATACTATGATTGTGGTCAAGTAGAGATTAATAGAAGAACTTTTACGAGAACTTAGACTTGCTTAGTTCCGCAGTAAGTAGTAAAGTCGTTTTACAAATAAGTTACAGTACAGTAGCCATGCATATATTAACCAGGGAGTAGTAGTTTTATAGTATTGCAAATGCAAAGTTCTATTTGTATACTTTTTGAACAATTGGTACAAAAGGTTGATTTTTGAACTTGACCTTTCTTGAACATGCAAGATCATACACGAGAAGTTTGAACTTTTATCAGTTTGTTCTTGAGTTATCGAGCGAAGAAATGGATGGACGGACAGACAGACAAATCATTTGTATAGAGTATTGAGAGGTATGGACGTACTAAATAGTCCACTCCTCTCAGCTCATCAATTCTCCAGAATGGAGAAGACAGGAACGGAGCTACTATGGTTGAAAGAGTGTAGCTTAGAATTAACCTAGACTTAACCTATGTATAATATTATTCTGTCTCACCTTTCCCGTCATTTCAATTCTTCAATTCATTCATTCAATTC